>AYEL01037165.1:0-15665 GCA_000484575.1 Olivierus martensii
TTTATATTTTCATATTTTTTGATATTTACTGTTTGTCATTATTATTTATATATTTTTATTATATTTCTATTTTTAAATGTATATTGCTTTTCTTATTATTTAAAAAAATATAAAGAGTGAATCAAAAATGTTTCCAAACTGAAAATTTTCAAAAAAAAAGTTATCTACTTGTACAGTAATCTATACATAATTCAATTATTTTAAATATTATATCTAATTATGTTTGAAAAATTTTTATTAATTTATAATACTCTATATCAGTTGTTCTTAATCACTGTGTCGCAGCACACTAGTGTGCCGCCAATCCTTTGATGTTAATTAAGAATGAATTGTATGAATTATATATATTAATAGTGAAATATTGTTGGCTGGATAGCCCTTTTGCATGCAGTTGAATCACTATACCGATTCCTATAAGTAGGGTATCGTTAGAAAAATATGATTTTCGAATTTCTGCGACAGCCAAAATTTTTTGTCGTTATTCATAATTTAAAATCAAAATTTTTTGTCATTATTCATAATTTAAAAATTAAGGAATAAAAATGAAATTAAAATTATAGTTTTCAAAAAGACAAAATCAGCAGGTGGCGCTATAACTTAATAATGGCCGCCATTTAATGATCTCTTACTAGTATGTCTAATCTGAATGTCATTTTAAAGAATAAATACAATAATCTGTTAATAAAATTCGTTGTTAAACTCTCTTACTAGTGTGTCTGTAATCTGAATGTCATTTTAAAGAATAAATACAATAATCTGTTAATAAAATTCGTTGTTAAAGCTAAATTATTATTTAAAATATTTAGATGTGCCACCAAATTTTGAAATTTTAAAATCTATTCTTTAACAGAAAAAAGTTGAGAACCCCTGATTTTTTGCGTGTTTCGGCCCCCCTTTCGATATGTACCATTTTCGCAGTGCTTCGGTAATTGTACCATTATATATTTATAATTGTACTGCAATTCTTGTTACTATAAAACGCGATCTTTACACAGTATTTAGGATATTTTTATGAAAAATATAAATACAATATTACCACATATCTATTGCTACATGTAAGCAGATAGTCATTTATAAAAGAGAGATAAGAAAATAAATACCATAATTTATTTGATCTGCGAAAAACAGCAGAAGTTGTTTTCATTTTCAAATATCCATGTCATTGAAGCGGTAAAGATGTATTTAAAGCCAGCCCGGTTTTCTCAATATATAACCGGACTAGCTTTAAATACATCTTTATTATTAACGAATTACATTTTGGGTTCCATTGCCCTCAAGTAAGTCTTCTCCTACATCAATAGAGCGAATTCAGCGTTTCTGCCGTGCTGTAAAAAATCTCCACAAGTCTTTCTTAAACTGGTCAATACCGCCTGCGATTCAGCTTCAATCTCTTCTATCCTCTCAAAACGTCGCCCTTTGAGCTTCAACTTCATTTTTTGGAATCAAAAGAATCACATGGAACTAAATCCGGTGAATAGGGAGGGTGTTGAACGAGAGCCATGCAGTTGAATGTTAAAAATTCACGAGTTATAATCAATGATTGGGCCGGTGTTTTCATGGTAGAAAAACTAGTTTGGCTTTATCCACAATTCTGACTCAAAACGACTTTCATTCATGTCACAAACTTCTCTGATTTATTAATCATCAATTTTGAAGAATAATTCGCTTAATTTCAGCGACATTTACGGCAGTTGTGCTAATACAGGAACGTCCTGGCTTCTCATCAATCATGTCACAAACTTCTCTGATTTATTAATCGTCAATTTTGAAGAATAATTCTCTTAATTTCAGCGACATTTACGGCAGTTGTGCTAATACAGGAACGTCCTGGCTTCTCATCATTCTCGAGTGACGTTTGACTATTTTTAATATATGAATACCACTCATAGCATTGAGTTCAACTCATAGTTTCATCGCTATAAACTTGTCGAAGCATTGCAAGAATCTTAAACGCTGTTTTTCGTAGTTTTAAACAAAATGTGATGTTCACTGGCTGCTCGAAGTTTGCCTTCATCTTGGCAATCGCAGAGGATTCAAAACATGTGTTAACAAAATTCCTTGAGAAACAGATATGGATGCACACAATGCAAAGATTTTTGCCAGAATGAGTCACAAGGCTTAACACAGCTGCCAATTAAAGCATTAGTCTCAACTCCCCACCATCGCCGCGACATAACCATTGTCCAGTTATATATTGATCACACCTTGTAGTATCTATTGCAAAGGTAACGAATGACAAGTGTTATTCAATATCAATAATTTTTTCAATAACAGAGAGTAATATTGGAGCATAAAATATTATTTACAAAGTTAAATATATAATAAAAATGAAAAAAATTCAATTATATTTAATGTATGATGATTTTATACGTTAGAATGGAAATTCCGTACTATTATTAATTTTTGAATGGAAAATATTTTTGATTCACTCTGTTTACTTAATGCTAATTTAATTAAATACCTATATATATTTAATATTAATATAATATTTAATTATGAATGTTTACTACATACTCACATGGAATGACAAATTAGAATCAGGGTAAAAAAATTAAGTTTACTGTTATCGCCATTACATTTTCCAAAGAAAATAAAAGTGCGAATTTAAAATTTTGCATGAATGAATGAGATTTGATAGGATTCATTTATCGTATATATCAAAAATTTTATATCAACTAATATATATAAAATAATGAAGAATATTTGTTCATTAGGTAGAAATTGCTTCACGAATAAAACTTACGCAATATAAAAAATTATAAAAAAATAAGATATTTTTGATCAGTATTGCTTGGCACATGTCAAACAAAATAGACCAAGGCATTATCAATGAAGTGGCCATGAAAATTCATCGAAATTAGAACGTCATTTCCGGCATAATCGTAATACTTTCCTCTATTATTAAGGATCTCATGTATCAGAAAGTAAAAACATTTTTTACATGCGACCCGCTACAGACCTTACAGAAGTGCGTGTGGCCTGCAGTCAGAAAAGTTTTCCCACCCCTGCGCTAGTCAAATTATCACAGTAACGGTAAATGAATGAATTCGTTTTTGATCGGTATACATAAGGAGATTATTCTGCGAAGCGAATTTAAAATTTTGCATGAATGAATGAGATTTGATAGGATTCATTTATCGTATATATCAAAAATTTTATATCAACTAATATATATAAAATAATGAAGAATATTTATTCATTAGGTAGAAATTGCTTCACGAATAAAACTTACGCAATATAAAAAATTATAAAAAAATAAGATATTTTTGATCAGTATTGCTTGGCACATGTCAAACAAAATAGACCAAGGCATTATCAACGAAGCGGCCATGAAAATTCATCGAAATTAGAACGTCATTTCCGGCATAATCGTAATACTTTCCTCTATTATTAAGGTCATGTATCAGAAAGTAAAAACATTTTTTACATGCGACCCGCTACAGACCTTACAGAAGTGCGTGTGGCCTGCAGTCAGAAAAGTTTTCCCACCCCTGCGCTAGTCAAATTATCACAGTAACGGTAAATGAATGAATTCGTTTTTGATCGGTATACATAAGGAGATTATTCTGCGAACAGTTTAGTTATAGGCATCATTATGGTTAATAGCATATTCATACTTACCGGTTTTGTTTTCCATCAATAACAGTATTTTTTGTTATATAAAATTTATGAGCAGAATTGAAAAAAAATTTCTTTAGTTTGTAATTTGCATTTAATCTGGTGCATTATCAAATATATTTTGCAACCTATAGAGAAGAAATTGTCACGTCTACGAAAAATCTGTTATCTGTTGTGATTGTTATCAAATTATATAGAAAACAAATTTTTAAAAAGATTTTAATGAAGTAGTTCAGTTCAAAATAACATTCTCAACCCCCGAGTTAAAAGCTGATAGTTTTCGGGTATTATAAAAATGCTTTGTTCGGAATTAAATATTTTATACTCAAAAAGGAATTCTGAATGCTGTAATGCATTCAGTTTATTTCGATAGGTACTTTCAACCATCTGCTTTGAAATTTTTCCCGCATTCTCGCTTCATATAGTACATATCTATCCAAATATAAAAAGCTAGATTATTATATCGTTAATTGAAGTTTTATTCGATTAATTTCTGTTCTAATTTTGACGAATCTTGGCTTCTGTTTATATAATTCCGTAATTTTATGTATTCTTATTTGATTCTTCCGTACCAAGTATTTTTCTCGTTAGTAATTTTCACCACATTTATCGTTAATGATTTCACCACATTACCATAATAGAGATCAAAAATCAGATTTGATATATACTGTATATAGAAATTGCTTTCTTTTTCTATTCAGTTTTTTATTTCTGTCGTGCAGAAAAAGTAGATTTAGAAAATTTGATATTTTTTTTCGGTAGTATTCTGTAAAGAATATATATAGTTTTATATTTTCGTTTATATAAGAATGGGCTAAGGAAAATTTTATCATTGGTCGAAAATAACCCTTCTTTAGCGACACTTTAGATCAGGGATGGGCAAACCGCGGCCCTCGGAACTACTAAATGTGGCCCTCCAACTAATAGCTATAATGCCAAAAAATTTTATTGATAAAATGAATACAAAAAATATCTTCTGTTACATATCTCAGCAATATAGTTCATGTAATTTCTAGAAAAGTAATAAATAATTCATATGGTAAACTGTAGATGTTTTTTTGCATCTTTTACGCCCCCTTTCCAATCACGGAGGTTACTAAGGGGGCGGGGCTAGTTCCAACCACAGGCTACACCGACACTCGTGGAGGGTGAATGATAGGGATCAATGGGAAAGTGCGGCCCTAGACTATATTTCGTTCATGCAATATGGCCCTTTCTCCCAAACCCTAGATATGACAACAATGCCACTAGTGATTAAAATCTAGATCTTAACAGTTTTTCTTTTGTTATCGATAAGAGTGGAATGACCATATATATATATATATTTATAGACCATGGCTACACTATTTGATTTGAATTAATTTATTTGTAGGTTTTTTTGTCAACAGATGACACCACTTTCTATTCTGCAAGAATTCTAAGTGAGTGAAATATGCCCTTCCACAGGCTGCCCAGCCCTTCGGATTGTTAAAGCCGGATTTTGGAGGAAGGAATCGATGAACTGGGGCAGGACCCCTTGACAGACATTTTCAAGGGGTGGCACCCGAGACTCGAAGCCAGATTCTCCAGAATGGAAAACCAAAGCGTTTTCACATGGCCAATCAGGTCAACTTATTTGTTGGTTTAGAATAGTGGTCTCCAAACTTTTTTGACTGCATACCCCTAAGACAGAAAAAATAAATGGTGTGTACCCCCAACTGATTGAGCAGATATCTATTGTAATTAGTGTTTTAAAGAGGAAATAAGGCCTCATGTAATATCCAAAAAAGCTATAATTGCACATTATTTTTATTATAAACATAGATGCATATTTATTTTTCTTATAAGCTATAATTGCACATTATTTTTATTATAAACATAGATGCATATTTATTTCTTATTAAAATTTAATGAGAAGAATGGGCTTGCATTTGTTTAATAATTTCTAAATATGCTGGTTTGATGTTACCTGACACTGCAATTCGAAGGTCTGGTTCCAAGTTTAATTTATTTCAATATTTAGTTTTAATACTCAGTGATCTAGCAGCTTGTAAAGTCTACAAATAATATATAAAAATTGTTTTCACTGTACCCCCAGGTATCGTCTCGCGTACCCCCTGGGATACGTGTACCCCACTTTGGAGACCACTAGTTTAGAAGAGTCTAATTTAACCATATTTATTAAATCTTATAATAAACATAGTTTTATTATAATTGAAATATAAGTTTTAATCATCTTTTCATAAATAACAGTTATAAATTTAATTTACTAACTTTTTAATGTCTTTCTAATAATGATGTTAAAATAAAATCCACGGAGGCATTTTTACATAATTTAATTCAAAACAAATAGTGTAGTAATAATTTTTTTCTTTGAAAGTGTTTTGATTATTCCTCGGGATAATTCAAAATCAAAATAAATCAGAATAGTTACTGTACAGTATTATGCTTGTTTCATTTTTTGAACTTGCTACTATGCTATAAATAATTAATTAATTTTTTTCAGATTTTAAAATTTTAGTACTACTAATAAAGTACAAGAAAAAATTTAACATTTTAAGTCGGAGAAATATTGAAACATTTCTTCAAAAGCATTTGCTTTGACCTGTTTAAAATTAAAAAATTAAAATTCATTTGTCAGATTAATAAAGTGATGGAAAATAGGAAAAGATTTTCAAAAGTTTAAATAACTTCAAAAGATTAATGTTTTAAAAAACGGGGTATGTGAAGTGCCACATTCCCCAAAGTCAGATAATAAGGCACAATGTATGGAATAATATGATTTAATAATCAAAAGTTCAGTTCAAGTTTTAAACATAAAAATAAATATGGAAATGAATAATATATAAAAATCAGAAAAATATAGTAGTATATAACAGATTTCATTTGCTTTTTATATCTAGACAATATGATCCAATATCGATCATTTTTTTTAATTATTTCGAAACTATGGTGAATAAATTCATTATTTGTTTATGAAAAAAAGCGGTTGTAAATAATGAACATTTATTGGACTTACCACAGATTTTTCTACTTGATTTCTGCTATTATTTATACATCCTAAGTTTAATATATTAGTAGATTGCAGATTTTTCTTTTTTCCTGATGTATTACAGCATGAAGAAATATTCAAATTACCCACTCCATCAGTATCTTTATATAATACCTTTTCATTGGATGTTTTATTTTAAAAGAAATTTTATGTCGAATTTGCAGTTAAGTTAAGCCTGTTCTATATCCATAATTACAATCGTGACATATACAGTATCTCAAATGAAATTTGTTTATATTTATCATATAAAGAAATTATATAACTATTCATCATGACGTAAACTACTATATGTTTTGTACCCCACTTTGGAGACCACTAGTTTAGAAGAGTCTAATTTAACCATATTTATTAAATCTTATAATAAACATAGTTTTATTATAATTGAAATATAAGTTTTAATCATCTTTTCATAAATAACAGTTATAAATTTAATTTACTAACTTTTTAATGTCTTTCTAATAATGATGTGAAAATAAAATCCACGGAGGCATTTTTACATAATTTAATTCAAAACAAATAGTGTAGTAATAATTTTTTTCTTTGAAAGTGTTTTGATTATTCCTCGGGATAATTCAAAATCAGCGTGATTATTATAACATTGTTCTCCAAACTGATCGGAGAAACAATTTGCATTGTCCAGACCTGTTTTATAACAAACGTTTTTCCACATGTTACATTAGTCTTTATTTCTCTAACAATTACACATAAATATTTTATATTTTATTTAATAACTAAAATATTGTTTAGTCATAAAGATGCAAGCATTAACCATTTTAAGAGTGATGCCATAATTTACAGAACTCTCCCCCCCTATGTCATTTACCGTCTGAAATCTATACTCTACTCTAAACATGACATTTTGTGGATTCTCCTTAGCTAATAAATAAATAATGCTTAAAATAACACACAAAGAAATAATATACATAGTCATATAGAAAATTTCCATTTTATTGCCAAATCTCTTCTTATGCCACATCATGGTCATGATATAATTATGTATTTCAACCGAGCATTATAATAATATAAAATTATCATGGGTGGAATCACAGTGATGTTGGCCAGTATGTTTCCTCAAACGTTGCCTGTAATTTCAAAAAGTACCATGGCTAATGAATTAAAAGCATGCATAAAATCATCATATCTTTGGTGAGAAGTTGAAAAATTATCACTTACTCTCAATATGAGAGTGCTAAAAAATAAGGATAAGAATTCTGCTAAATTTTCTGATTTCCTCTTAAGTATTGGTAATGGAACTATATCAAATGCAAATGAATTAGTTAATATTTATAAATATTTCTGCCAAGATAATATTGTACATTCATTAGATGAACTAATTTCAAAAGTGTATCCGGAAATTAATAAAATAAATGAGAAAAATATCGAATGGTTTTATAAACGAGCAATCCTAGCTCCTAGAAATAATAGAGCTGAATTTATAAATGAACAGATCATGGACTGTTTTCAAAGTGAAGGAATGACACAATTCAATAGATATAGTTACAGATATTGATGAAGCTTCTGTGAATTTAAATATTCTACATTTCTCTGTAGAATTTTTAAATTCACAGAATCCACCCGGATTACTCTCTCATAAATTAAAGTTAAAAGTCGGAATTCCAGTAATACTACTTAGAAATTTAGATGATCCACGTTTATGCAATGGAACAAGACTTTGCATAAAATCTTTAAGACGAAATCTGATAGAAGCTACAATCATCACTGGTTGTGCAATTGGAGAAACAGTTTTCATTCCACGTATACCTTTGATTCCAACAGATTTTCCTGTCCAATTTAAAAGATGCAATTTCCTATTAAGGTTTGTTTTGCAACGACTATTAACAAAGCATAGGGAAAGTCCTTAAAAGTTGCAAGTGTTGATTTAAATATTGATTGTTTTTCCCATAGCCAATTGTATGTCGCCTTTTCAAGATTCGGAGAAGCAAAAAATTTATATATCTACACAAAAAATCAATAAGTAATGAATATATAGTTTATAAAGAAGCATTATGAGAGCAATAATAAAATTATTTTTTATAATATCCATATTGTTATTAATTCTATAATTATGAAATTCAGTACAACTTGATAGCTGCCTTACACACACTCTACTGACCTTTCCAGAAACATCTCTCTTAAAGGAAAAAACTCAACTTTATGTTTGCGTATTACTCTTTCCTTTCAACCACCTATCTTTACTAACAAATATATATTATCTTAAAAAAGAAATATTATTTTTCTATTTTATACATAAAAACTACTTTCTCATATGGAGTTAAGGTCATGATAGAATTGTTTATTTATGATTATATTTATGATATATTGTATGTTGATGATATATCATTTATGAAATAAATTTTAAATTGTCTCATTATCAATCAATTATTTTTCAACTATTGTTTTTAATATGTGATTTATAAATAAAAACTCGGCAACGCCTGGTATTACAGCTAGTATATACTATATGTACAATATTTGGCTTATGTTGGACAATCTATTGGTTATCTGTCAGCATACTATCTAATAAAGATATTATTGGATATAAATGAAATTCACATATGATATTGTTAACCATTAGAATATTAAATCTATGAAAATGATTGAAGTTAGATTACCGGTATTATTATATTACTAATAATGGCCATTTTTAATTTAAAATGATATAAAATCTAATAATGGAAAGAGTCACATGACTGATTGATTTATAACTACTTTGCTTATTTTATTTTTAGGTTTATTACGCTCTTTATAACACTTTCAATGCTTTGGTTGAATTTCGTGAAGTTATCTACGGTACAAGTGTAAATTGCAATTCTACTCTAAATGAATACATTCATTTATAGACGAATATCCTCAATAAAATAACAGCTCAATGTATAAAGTTTGTTCTTTATTGGAATTAACATTTAAAAAATTAATGATTGAAAAATTTACTGTGTCTTTATTGATACTTTATTTCATGTAGTTAAACGTAGAATAATCAATAAATTATCTTTATTTAAAGAATTTTGCTATTTTATTCAAGTAATTTTTCAGATAATAAAATGCAATGCAAAAAAAAATTCTTAAAATCAAAAAAATGGATTGATTAAAATTATTGCAGATAATTCAGATATTTAACAGATTAGAATTAACTAAATAACTCCTATAGTTATATATATAAACGAAGATTAAAAGAATTTTATATTTTGCCTATAAAAGTTATTTCTATAAACATCTTAATCAACATCCGAATATTAATTAACATTAAGACACCCATAATACTAAATATTTTATAACAATCTCTTGGGGAAGATCTTTTAATTGGTTTTAAGTAATATCTGCAAAGGGTTGCAAAAATGGAGTGTTTGAATATTCTTTTCACGTCTTTGAATTTTATATCACCACTTATTAAAGCAATAATTATTAATACAGCAAAAATAAAATAAAATTATGTAAAGAATTGCCAAATGCCATTTTTTAATTTTTTACTTCAATTCAGCTGCACATTTCTGTGTTGAATTCATTCTGACTTCAGAGTACGGGAATCACCGACAGGGCCGGATTTCTCAAATAAATTTTTGAGAAATTCGAACTCAGTTCTTCTAGACGGAAAGCTAAAGCGTTTCTAATGCTACTTCAAATCGCCCATATGTATGATGAGCAGTGGTGCCGAGTGAAATCCCGGGCCCCAGTACGAACCAGGTTTCGGGCCCATATATATAATAAATTCTTATTGTTAGGAAGCGGCCCGGGCCCTTCAATCTTCTACGGGCCCGGGGAATTTGTCCCCTCTTCCCCAGCCTCTCGGCGCCCCTCATGATGAGTTCAACCTTAGGGCAAGGAATAATTTCAACAGTCTGGGACTGGACCTCTGCTGAAAAATCTTGAGATATAGGATTCAGAATTCATTCTGGTCCTGCAGGTAGATAATCAATGCTTTAAGCTCCATCTGAGAGACTTTCCATGAGTACGATTACAGTATTTGTTTATATAAACATTAACTTTCTCTATTAAAAATATCTAAGGCATTTTAATATACATAAAACATTTAATTTTAAAAATATAATTAAGTTTTACATATCGCATTATTTATTAATTAATAATTAAAATACTGTACAGCATTCAAATGCAATGAATTTGAATTCTCCCAGCATCTACTGACAAAATTATTATAACATTTATTTTATTTATTTATTTGGTGCTTAATGCACCAATTAATACATTATATATAATTAGTACCAACTCTGTTATGTTCAGAAAATGCAATTAAATATTATAATGAAATATGAAATATTATAAAAAAAACAATGGAAGTATTTATAAATCAAGTATTATAATCAAATATACATATTTAAATTATAGCCTAATCGACAGAAAATACAATTAAATATTATTAACCGCAAATGAAGCTACTTTTTCAATTATTATATCGTATTTATTTTGTAAATTTAGCTGTTCCAATATTAAATGATTTTGGGCTTTGTTAGTGCGAGCTTTACATTTGTAAATGTATTCATGACGCCTAATCATCGATGAGCCTAATAAGAAAAATATTTTAAATGAAAAAAAAAATAGTTTACTTAGGGTCTAATTATTGCAGACTTGTAAAAGTTTCATCAATTAATTTCGAAACACATTCTCTTTATTATTCTAAAATTACAAAAATTCTAAATGACAATTTTGAGAAAAAGTTTTAAAATTTTTAAAAACTTTTTCTCAAAATTTCAGTTTTATTTTAAAATTTTGCAGTTATAGATTATATTAAAATTTGGTAAAAATGTATTATTTATAAAGAATGCATAACTGCTTCTAATGATATTAATTAGCATTTTATATCTCTAACATTAAAAAGGAAAAATTCAAAAACTAAAATTCAAAAATTTATAAAAATAAATAAATTTTTATGAATTTATTCAATATAAAAATGAATATACGTTTGCACATGATTATAGCTTCAAAAATCATTTTATTTTGATTAATAAAATTATATAAATTAGTTTATTTTTTCCCGTTTATTTTATGTTAGCTAAACCTGCCTAGAAATTTTCGCTCCGATTCATATTTTGGTTGAAAATAGTCATTGTTAAAATAACTACTCACAATCGTATCTAATAGGCCTATAGTAGACTACATTAAATTTGATTGAAATACCAACAAATTTCGAAAATTTAAACGTATTTAAGTGGTTCATTCAATATTGCGTTGTTGTTATATGGTTTTCCGTAAGAATTGTGTTTGGCATCCTTGATCTAGAATCTAGATCAAGGCTGTCCAACCCGCGGCCCAGCGCTGTAATGAATGCAGTCCAGCATAAAATCGTAAACTTCCTTAAAACATTGAGATTTTTATGTTACTTAACGAAGTTAATGAAGTTTTTATTATTTAAATACCTATCTACATTTCCTATTTCTTATTTTTTAAAATATTTCTTATTTCAGTAATTAAACAAACTTCTTGATCTGCTCAATGATTTTTAAAAATTTCTCAACGAAAAGAAGTCAAAGATTATTATGCTATGACATTTTTGCTTATTTGGCAAGTGTAATTATTTACTAACATTTTTGCTTAACAACTACCGGTATCGCTAGAATTAATATATTTTATGTGCGACCCGAGACAATTTTTTTTCTTTAAATGTGGCCCAAGGAAGCCAAAAAGTCGGACACCCCCAGAGGCGGACTGGCCATAAGGGCATTCTGGCAAATGCCAGATGATCTTATGGTCGTAACAATATGGGCCCGGCAGCGGACGAACCGATTTTTTATGTCACGCACCGCACTTTCAATATAATGTACACAACAGGGTATTTCTTACCACCCGTACCATCCTTTTTTCGAGGAAACGCGATGAGATAGGAAGTAGGGGAAAAAATTTTGATTACCAAAGTATATCCGAAGAATCGAATGGGCATGATAAAAATTTTGCAAGCCCATCGGAAGTAGGGACACAATGGGTTACTTTGAAATATCCAATAGAAACCTATGTGGATTTTGGCATAATTGAATAGAACTTTAAAAAACAAACAACTTTTGCTTTGAAAGTTTTTAATATCATCTACAGACTGTGAGATATCACAAAAAAAGATAATGCCGCCGATTGGGCTATCCAAGCAGTAAGAAGAAGAATCAGACAGAGGGAATCTGTGTACATTGCGGAACATTATTGAAGCATTACTGAGCAGTATTATCAACATTATTGATAATACTGCTCAGTAAAGAGCAGTATTATGCAGATTTAAGGCCAATTCTGATACTCGGTAGTAGTATTCGAACCGTAGGTGCGACAAGTCTTTCGCCATCATAGTTCGGCATGGAGCCATATTCAAGAATTAAGAATAGACTTGTTCTAGACTTGTTTCAGCCCTTTATGAGCGCCATGGATGTACACAGATGCCCTCTGTCGGATTCTTTTTCTTTTTATTGCTTGAATAACCCAATCGGCGGTACAGCGGCGGCATCTTTTTTTGTGATATTTCACAATCCGTAGATGATATTAAAAAACTTTCAAAACAAAAGTTGTTTGTTTTTTAAAGTTCTATCCAATTATGCCAAAATCGACATAGGTTTTTATTGGAGATTTCAAAGTTGATCCCTTGTGCCGCTACTTCCGATGGGCCCCTCAAAATTTTTATCATGCCCATTCGATACTTCGGATATACTTTGGTAATCAAAATTTTCCCTACTTCCTATCTCATCGCGTTTCCGAGAAAAAAGGTTGGTACGGGTGGTAGGAAACACCTTGTATATTTGTTTCAGATTCTTCTTCACTCATTTTTATTCAAATTTATCAATATTTTAGTGCACTTTAGGTAATGAGGCAATTATTTTTATTTTGTCGTTAAAATTTGTTTTATAAAAAATACTATGTATTTTGCAAAACAAAGATGCGATACCCAGGTCACTTTTAATGACATGACATCTGAAATTTCATGAAAATTAACTAATTAGTTTAAAAGTTATTAGTGAGAATGTATAACATACGACATGACGAACATGTAAAGATTACCCGATATATAAAAATCTGTAATATATATTAAATAAATTAAATTTATTTAATATATATTACAGTTATTTCGTCATAAGGACATTAAGATATAAAAATAAAATAAAGACAGGAGCATTACAATAAAAATTTATAAAGAAAATTATTTAATTTTTTTGAAATAATCCTGTCTTTATTTTTTCCCAATATCTTATGGTGAAATGTCCTTGCAGCGATACATCCGTGTGGCGAATTATCCTAATAGCAAGTCTAACTAAGGGCCACTAACCGATAGGTGGGCTGCTGTCAGGATAATGCAGAACCAAAAGTATGTCTCAGTCCACCCCTGCTTTTGATCATTTAGAAAATATGAGATTATTATTTTATAGCCAATTTCAAACATCAGATTTGTGCTCCTGATGATCATGTTCACTGATCGGCATTTACTTTTTGTTAGTTGCAATAAAATATTTGTCAAAAAATAGTGGTACCATAGTCCTAATTTAAAAATAATTATTAATTACAGATTAATTACAGTTTAACTCTATTCCACTAGAGTCACTTGGTTTATAATATTTGGTTTATATATTTCTTTATCTTATTTATTTGATTGTATTTGATGTATTTTTTTTAGATAACTTATTTTTTTGTATAAGAAACTAAACTTTTGTCTTTCAGTAAATATGATATTTTTTACATTGCTTCATTAATTTTTTTAATCAGATGTTTGTGATGTTTAATTATCATTGTTTTATCTTAGATATAATATTTGAAAGATTTTTAAATGACCCATTTTTCATTTCTTTATTATAACTTTTACAACTGGCATTCAAATTAGAATCAAAATTACAAATATTGCAATAATTTCTTGCTTATACAAATAAACAAATTTCTTGATTTCTATTTTAATAACAACAGATCACTTGAATATATGTATGTATTAATGCATTTATTTTTAATGTTAAATGCATATTGTCTATATTTCTGATTTTTTTTGAGTGTTTTCAGATTATCCAGAATATTAGTTATCTGAAGAAAATTTCCTTACTATTCTGTTAATCAGGAATTTATTGTATATTTAAGATTCATTTGTACTTGGTTATAAATTGTAATGATATTCAAAAGCTTATTATAAATAATGTTATAAACTTTTAAATTCAAAGAATATCCCACTGAACAAATTTTTCTTTCATATTGGTAAATTTTATCTTCAATAATGAGTGACTTTTAATTAATTAAATTTGAAAATGAATGTAATAATATATATTAATATATTTTAATATGTATTAATTTTTTATGTAATATACTATCTAGTTGTATATAGTTGTTCTATAATAGTATCTAGTTGATCAACTGTTTCTCCAATTTAAAGGTTCTAAATCAATACTGTAGGAAAAGTATTGAATTATTAGTATTTATTTTTATAAAAAATTAATTCAATGAATCATTTTATATGCCGCCAATTCGGCCGACCGGAGCAAAGATATTTCTTTCTCTTTGGTCTATTGTCGGGATTTGTTGTATGTGTAAAGAAATCTCTCCTTAATAAAGGAAATTATTGATTATTTAAGCCGCAGTTTCAATGTCGTTGTTGTCATAAGTGTCATTACCCGTCCTTACTTGCATCGCGCCACGTACCTTGTTTAGGCCTAAAGTCTATACAGTTTCGTCCGCCGGTCCCTCATAAAGTTTATTTCAAAAACACAATCGAAAATTCAAGATAAACTTAAATATTTATTATATGAATCTTATATTTTTATTTTTAAAGAATCGAAATAAAATGATTCATAGCATATTTATGTAGATATTTTATTGACTTTTTAAGATATTTTTGAAACAAATTAATTACACCTAGCCCTCGATTTGCACGGCACTCAATTTACACGGTTTTTAAATGAAAACAAAAAAATTTTTTGGGTTTTAATTTGATTGTTTTGCATTATGCCATTTATAAATTAAAAGAGTATCATATTGTCACGATTTGTGGGTTTACGAGTTCGTAGAGATTAATAAAGAGTGAATACAGCTATATTTCTTATAGTCCAATTTATTTACA
>AYEL01037166.1:0-76933 GCA_000484575.1 Olivierus martensii
AACTCAGGCTTGCAGCTCGCCTATTTATGTTTGAATGCTTTTATTGTTTTTATTTGTACAGAATATTGTTGTTTTTTTCGTACCCTATTCGATGTTAATTAATGTTTATGTTTTCATTTTCAAAAATAAAAAGAAA
Source organism: Olivierus martensii (assembly GCA_000484575.1). Lineage (NCBI taxonomy): Eukaryota > Metazoa > Arthropoda > Arachnida > Scorpiones > Buthidae > Olivierus > Olivierus martensii. The sequence goes on from AYEL01037166.1 coordinate 137, forward strand.
AAGGATAAGCATTAAATTGTCTCTAAAAATTAATGAACCAATCCCCTTTTTTTCCTTTAATCCTTATCTCATTTTACACGGTTATAAAGAACATATCCTCGACTTTTCATTATCTTCTTTAGATCGATTTACACGGTTTACAGTTTAATTGAACATATCCTTCTATTTTGTATGAATTCTGCGTCTCGTTTTACACGGTTTCGGTTTGCACGATTTTTCCAGGAACGTATCTACCGTATAAATCGAGGGCTGAGTGTACATTTATCAATATTTAAATATGAAACATTTATTAATAATGTAGAAATATATTGAAGAATTGTCATCGATCATCATGTTTTAATATCAGATGAAGACATTTGCATGATATTTGCCTTCGCACAAAATATTAATTCAGTTAGCTATTTCGTAAATTAACGTTGATTTTTATTTTTTAATAAAAAATTTTTTAAAATTTTTTTAAATTTTTTTTTAATTAATTTTAATATTAAAAAAATATTTAATTTATTTTTTTAATTTTTTTTTTTTAAATTAATAAAATTTTTAAATTTACATATTAAGGAAATAAGTTTCCTTTTTCCTCTTATTTCGTTTTATTGGTTTTTTATTTTATATCTTGTTTTATGTTTTGCGACATTCAGTTTAGCCCCTCCCGTATGCGATGCATTCCTTGTACATATATCAGGCACGGCACTGTGGACAGCCGTGCCTGCTATAATGTTGCTTAGTCCAACATTTAGTAATTGCAAGATTGGAAAGCGGCATTAAAATACTAAAAATGCACAATCTTAATGGGCATTAGAATGCCTTGCAGTCTAGCAATCTCCGATTGGAAAGTAATATAAAAACAACATAGGAAAGGAAAGATTATGTTCAACAAGCTGTATTGCTATTATTTTTATTCTAATAAAACCAGATGCATTAAATAATTTCCGAGTTTTATTATTTGTAAAGAAAAAACATTCATAATATATATCATATGTTTTTTCTGATGAATATGTTAGAAAATTATCTAGACTTGAAAAAATTATGAATTACATTTTTTGATACAAAACAGTTCTATATAAATTCCTAGACTAGGTTCGAATATTCTGTTGGCTTCTGGTTTCAGAGAGAAACAGATGACGCCATTTTCAAATTACTTCTGATGTTTGTCAACAGATGACGCCACTTTCCAATTACTAATGATTATTAAATGGCAAAATTATAACGGGTCCTCAGATCGGAGGACAAAGTTCAACCAGAGTAGAGTCTTAATGAGTAGTAGCACTCGCCAAGCCTCCTTTGATGTTGGGCTCTCTCAGAGTAGGCGGAGCTTACCACCAGTTCTCCGCAGTCGCCATTTTGTCATGGGGTCAGAGTTATTCTGGCTACTATTATTAGATCATTAGCATTTAATGTAGGAAATTTTTGGATTAATTGAAATGGTTTTCGCGTAACTTTTATGGAGGAAAAAGTTTTATAAGCGTATAAAAAATTTGTTACAGGTAGAAGTGACGTTAAATTCAATACGATCATAGCCTTACATTTTCAGAAATTGCTATACTTGAATGGGGCATAACAATTGTAATAAAAAATGATGAAAAATGTTTCTTTCTATCAATGTTTCAATTACAACTCACAATTCTTTCTAATCATTAATTGTATTGTTTGCTCATAATGCATAGGTATACATTATTTATATAACATAAGAATGAAAAAAGCAAACTAGAAGTTTATTGAAGGTTTAAATGAAACTGCATTTTTAATATATTATTCAAACTATATAATATAATTTATTTATTATATATTATATAATAATGTTATACAACCCCCTATATATGCTATAAAAATTCTAATCATATGAGAATAATATAATTTTTTAAATTTTCCATATGCTTAATTAATCATTAGCTTGTAAATATAGTTTGAAGTAGACCTAAATTTTTCTATATATTATTGTAAAAAAAATTATAAACTAGAGTTATCTGGTTATGATTTATTTTATATTTAATCAATTTTCAAAGAAACTGTAAATCATAGCTTGGAAATATTGAATAAATTATGCATACTTAATTTATACACATATTCCTGAAATGCTAAAATTTCTTTTCAAAAAAATTTTACTTCTATTTTATGATATTAATATAAATGTTAAAATTCGCGAATGTAAACTTTTTCAGAGATAAGCTTATATATTATATCGTAACTTATAATAAATTAAAATATTTTACGTTTTGAAATATGCTTTTTTATGTAAGTACTCTTGAAGAATTGAAACTAAATTTATTTTCTTTTTTAAATTGCATTAATATCAAGGATAGAATGGATGCAATTACGGCAGTATATATATGGATGCAATAATTGCATCAAGCCTTTCCTTGCGAAAGTTAACAAGCTTCGCGAGATTAAATCATTAGTCGAGCAGTGTGATTTTAGTCATTGCAGAAGCAGAAGAGAAGTCGAACTTGCAAAGCTTAGAATTGGGAATGCTGGCTCATCCATAGGTATCTTCTAATGAGAATGAAGATTGGCCAATTTTCTGATCGTTGTGATTATGTGCCCTTACAATCAAACACATTTTAACCGAATGTCTACATTTTACTTCTAAACGTTTATTTAATTTTAATCATTCTGATTTTGAACTTAAAGATCTTATTAGTGACATTTAACTGGCCTTTTTTATCTTTTTGGTTGATATTTGTATATTACATATATATAGTATTTATTGTTGTGTTTCTTTTGACAATGTAGTTTGTTTTTGGCTTTATTAACTTTTTGCTTATTTGATTTATTTGTGGTAGAACACACAAATAAAACAAATAGCAAATTTTACTGCCCACGCTTGCGTCGGCGGAAGTTATAGAAAATATACAGAGCTTAAATGTAATGTTTGCAGTATTAAAGTGTTTCATTTACATAAAGCAGAATTACAGCATTCAATTCGAGGAAGTGATAATAGACAATGGCTTAGAATTTGCTTGAAAAAGCAATGTAAATGGACATTCATTTAAAAGAAAGTTAATTGAAATGGGATCAGTATAGAAAACCATATAGGCCACAAACAAATGGTAAAGTCTAGCATTTTTGGCGAACTTTAAATGATGATTTGATTGAGGATACGACATTTGAGAATGTTGAAAAATACTTAAGCATGAGATATTTAGATACTCATAAGTCCTTCTCATAACGCTAACTATGGATTAGAAATACAAAAATATAAAGAATAGCAATGACTTATTATTCTGGCATTTACAATAGAAACAGTCAACGAATACCACAAAAAAATAGCAAATTTTATACCATTTTTATATTTAATATTTGTTAGTATTGTTTTTCTTGTTATTTTTTGTTTTTATTGGATTTATTGTTAATTATATCATGTTTTAAAATTTTTTATCCAATGTCTGATGTAATTTAGCTTATGAGGCCCTTGTGCCATTAAATCGAAAACAATCAACTAACAACATTAAAATTGTATTTCATAATATTGTACAAATTTAACGTAATTATACTTATACACTTTCATGGAGTAAATGGAAATATGGATATATAATTTCCCAAGACATATGTATGAATATATAAATTGTTCAATGTAGTACTGTGTTTATAAAATTGCTGAAAGAAGCTTCTATGCATATAATGATACAAGTTTATAAACTGTGCTATTTAATTTTAGGATAACATATTCCGAATTTTCAGAATAAAAATATTATAAATATCTAATATGCCAAATAAGTTAAACCTATGTTCTATATATATATTTACCGTCAAAACCCGATTTGCCTAGTTGAAACTAGTTGGAACAAAGCCCGTTCGTGAATACTAGTATTGACTAGTCAATGCTAGAACTCATTATATTTGTTAGAAACTTCTGGTTTTCACTAAAAATTTTCTAGTTAAAACTAGATATGACTAGTGAAAACTACAGTAGTATTACCTAAAATTTCTTTTAGGAGGATAAGCCTGAAATCTTCCTAATCGTGAATCATGCGTTAGGGGAAAAATAAAAACATAGTAACAGAAATCTACAAAATAAATATATTTAAATAGTGACTGAAATTTACAGAAGAAATATATTTATGATGTACATTATTTGTTTCCGCATGGAAAACTGTTAGTGACATTTAGAGTTGCAGAGAATTCCCTTCTTACAAAAATATCTTTTCGAAATGCAACTTTACTCGCAAACACAACGTGCGAATCCTTGTGGTGCCATCGCAGCTTTCCTAGCTGTCGTCCTCAAAGAAATATCTGTATTTGGTACCTCTTCACGCATCAGGAACTTCTCCCGACAAATACCTAATTCCGATCTGCAAAAGACTTTTCATAATCATATTTTTGGTATTCTAAATAGTAACAAATACATAAAAGATACAAAATCTAACTGCAATATAATTTATCAAATTTTCAATCCTTAGTTCCAATCTTGTGCAGATCTTCACTTTTTTCCAGCACAACTTTTTTATTTATTTTGAAAATCTGCCTTTGCTCTATCCATATCCGGATTTGGGATTATTACATTATCTTCTACTTCAACATGGGAGTGGGTGGCATCAAATATACGTTTATTTTCTTGGTCTGTTTAGACAATTTTCGTGAGCTTCTCTCCTGGCTGATGTGATGTAAACTCCGCTAGGAGGCGGCCGGATGGCCGAGTGGTAACGCGTTGGCGTACCACGCTGGAGGACCCGGGTTCGCGTCCCGGGTCCGGTCCCGGATTTTTTTCGGGGTGCTGGGCCCGGCCCGGTGATCCCCATCCTTCACCATCCGGCCCCCCTCCACGGGTGTGGGTGCAGCCCGTGGTTGGAACTGGCCCCGTCCCCTTAGTAATCTCCCTGATTGGAAAGGGGACGTAAAATATATAAAAAATAAAAATAAAAACTGCGCTAGGACCATCCTCATGTTCTTCTTCAGCAAGAGTCTCAGCTTCGTTCTGTCGCCCATTCTTCTCCTCGATAATCTCTGGAATTCGTCCTCATCTTTAATGTTTCGAGAACATCTGATGGCAATGCTTAAATCGCGGGCCTACTTTTGGGTCTCTCCTGTACATGGCTCGAGAGGGTGACTGTTTTATTCCAGAATGAAAAGCTCGGCTTTTCATAAACTGAACAAATTGAAGCCCTTACTCACTGCTTTTAACTAATAAAAACTGTAAATAATTTCAAAAAAAGTAATTTTTCCGTCAATTCCAGTTTTCTTTAAAATGTCTTAATGAATTCTAGTATCGATTAGTTAATACTATTTTTCACGAACGGGCTTTGTTCCAACTAGTTTCAACTATGCAAATCGGGTTTTAACTAATTTTGGGTTTTGAAGGATATTCTGCGTTAATACCATGTAAACGGTTAAAGTAATTTGTCACATACAGGGGCGGATTGGCCATACGAGAATTCTGGCAAATGCCAGAAGGGCCGATGCAATCATAACAATATGGGCCGGCAGCCGACCAACCTATTTTTTGTCATGCACCGCACTTTCAATATAATGTATATTTGTTTCAGATTCTTCTTCATTTTTATTCAGATTTATCAATATTTTAGTATTTGTACTAGTGTTGAACATCGATAGAAAAACATCGATGTTTAACATCGATAAAACCATCGAAATGTAACATCGACGTTAGAAAACATCAGTCCAAAAACAAACATCGATGTTTTTTTTGTGCATTTTTTTGATTTATATAATAACTATATTGACATATTCTTCATCTATTTCCCAATGTTTTATCAACTGCTTTAGTTTATTAGCTAGATATTCGCTGGTATACCGTTCTTCCAATATAAAATCATCAAATGCTACATTGCATAGTTTATTTCTCTCATCTATAAAATGGACAGTCAAGCAAATGTAACTCTTCTTCTGCATGTCTGTCCATAAATCAGTAGTCAATAAGCAAACTTTCTGTTTGAGCTGCTGTTTGACTATGAATACTATATTACTATATTTATCGGAAATTAGACTTTTAATTGACCTATTCTTCATCTATTTCCCAATGTTTTATCAACTGCTTTAGTTTATTAGCTAGATATTCGCTGGTATACCGTTCTTCCAATATAAAATCATCAAATGCTACATTGCATAGTTTATTTCTCTCATCTATAAAATGGACAGTCAAGCAAATGTAACTCTTCTTCTGCATGTCTGTCCATAAATCAGTAGTCAATAAGCAAACTTTCTGTTTGAGCTGCTGTTTGACTATGAATACTATATTACTATATTTATCGGAAATTAGACTTTTAATTGTTTGTCGACAAGAAATTTTGTACCTGAAGATACTATTGTTTTTACGAAATGTTGAAAAACTTCACGATCCAAATACTCAATAGCTTATTGTCTTTACACATCAGAATATAAGAACTTCAGTTACCTTATTTTCTTCTGATTCATCTGATTTGAACTCCTCAATGCTCCTAAACGTCTCAGAAATTTTCTTTGCTTTCCTGGGAGAGGTTGTGACGATGATACTTCGTCAGTGTCTTGATAGCATTTTTCTTTCTTCTGCAAGTCTTTTCGAACTCCAAGAAGTGTGGATGTTTGCTTTGAAGATGACACCTTAAATTCGTGGTATTATCACTAGTTTTCGGTTCTTTTGAAGAATAGATGTAAGTTGCAGAAATATCTTTATTTTAGCAAAAGTTGGCACAGAAAGGTTTTCGGAGGCATATTTACTAAGCTACAAAGGTATAAATACTTTAAATAAAAAAGTTAACCGAAAGAGTTTCGAATATTAATTAAATGATGATGATAAAGTGTCTCACGTGACAAATATAAGCACTAAATCAATATTGCCAATGGATATTGTTCGATTTTTCTAATGCAAAATAAAAAAATTAAATAAAATCATCACCAATTATAAAAAATTCCGTTTATAAAAATATTATGTAATATTTACTTGACCCAAACGTCAATTCTACTATATAAATAGAAACAACATCGAACATCGATACCAAAACATCGATGTTCATAAAACATCGACCTCTAAACATCGATGTCTAAACATCGAACATCGATGTTCGATTCAATACTAATTTGTACACAAATAAAGACTAGTATTTAGATAATTATTTTTATTTTGTCGCTAAAATTTGTTTTGTAAAGAGTGTTATGTATTTAATTTATTTAATATATATTACAGATATATCGTGGCCAGGACATTAAGATATAAAAATAAAATAAAGACAGGAGTAATGCAAAAAAAATTTATAAAAAAATTATTTAATTTTTTGAAATACTCTTGTCTTTATTTTTTTTCTATACCTTACGGCAAATTGTCCTAATAGCAAGTCTAACTAGTGGGCCCCTAAACTATAGATGGGCCGCTGTCAGGATAATGCCAGAACCGAAAGTATGTCTCAGTCCGCCCCTGGCCATCCCTAATCTAGATAAAAGGCCGTTGTCTAAGAAATTCTAGACAAAATTTGAATTGAAATTTCTAATTATTTTTCATTTGTAAGAATTGGAGATTTTCGATATAAATTTATATGCAAAGTTTCATCTATAGTAAATATTTGAACTTTCAAATTCATGTAGAAATTTATAAAAATTTATTTTAAATGTGAAGGATAGAATTCGGATTGGTTTTAGTGTGTCTTTCCTCACCTCTACAACTCCGTTTTTTTTAGTGTTAAAGAAAAGGCAGTGAAAGGAATTTGGAGGGAGAGAGAAACACTAGAAGGGAAAATAAGCAAAAATATTTATTATGGTACCATACAACCTGCAGACTTTTATTCTCCACGACATAAACATCAAGGTATTAAGCAGATTAAACAAAGGGATAAAGCGATGGAGAAGAAAGACTTTATTACACGTAGATGTCATATAGAATAAGAGAAAGATCATGAACGAAATCCACCGTTCAGTGTGCAATGGGGAAACGCGATCGCATCTCTTCAAAACAATAAACGAAGAAAGCAAATATTGTTAGATTTGGTTAGTTTTGATTAAACCGCCATATCCTCTTGGAATATTCTTTATCTGGCGGCGGCCACTTATAGAGTCCATCACAGGCTGGCAGCAAATATTGTCCTTCCTCGGGAAAAAGGTGAAAGGATCAGTTTTTTCCCCGGGACTCTTGCAAGAGAAGATAGTTTTCGGATTGGAAAAAATATACAGGGTGTGTAGACATCGTCACTTCGCTCTCATAAGAAGTCAGAAGTCGACTCTTCACCGATAGAAAACAAGCCGGTAATTTCGTCGACTTATTTTCACACAGTCGAATTATTTTCGCCGACTGTGTAATTTGCTTGGTTTAGGTTTTTTTTTATCACAGATGACCTCACACTCCATTCTGATAGAATACTATGTGGCGAGGCGAAACAAGCCCTTCCACAGGCTGCCCATTTTTGATATCAGAAAGAAACTAAATATATGCAAATCCTTAATTTTGAAGAAAGTAATAAGTAGCAGTAGCATCATCATAAAATTTATAAATTGTAATTCTTTCTATAGATTACATTTCTATATGGTGAAATGTCCTGGCGACAATAAATCCGTGCAGCGAATTTTCCTAATAGTAAATCTAACTAGTGGGCCACTGTCAGGATAATGTCAGAACCGAAAATTTGTTCCAATCCTCCCCTGGTCACATAAATGAATTTTAGATAATTATTTCCTATTTTTAATCTAAAGCAGGGGGTGTCCAATATTTTGCTTGCTTGGACTACATTTGAAGAAACAAAAATTGTCTCGGGCCGCACATAAAATATACTAATTCTAACGATAGTTGTTGAGCGCAAAAAAGTTAGTAAATAATATACAATATATGATATCACCATGACAAATAAACAAAATGTCGTAGCATAATAATCTTTGACTTCTTTTCATTCAGAAACTTTTTAAAATCATGAGCTAGGTCAAGAAGTTTTAATCAGTGAAATAAGAAATATTTCAGAAAATGTGATTAGGAAATGTGTATAAGTATTTAAATAATAAAAACTTCCTAGACTTCATTATGTATTTATAGAACAAAAATGAAACAAATTTCTTTTTCTTTATTAGTGGGATATTCGATAATGTTACGATGAATTTCAAAAAAAAATAAATAAATAAAATAAATAATTACATAAAAATCTCAATGTTTTATGAAAGTTTACGATTTTATTAAGGGCCGCGGGTTGGACAGCCTGATCTAAAGCTAAAGTTAAGTATATGTCTAATATAAGTGAAATTTTTTATTTTAATTCAGAGATTTTTCATAAAGGCAGACAATAACAAAAATCTTATTCTAGAAATTATCTCTGTAAAATGAAGTAGGAAAGCTTAACTAAAGCAATTTTTATCAGAAAGAAACTAAATATATGCAAATCATTAATTTTGAAGAAAGTAATAATAAGTAGCAGTAGCATCATCATAAAATTTATAAATTGTAATTCTTTCTATAGATTAAATATTCAGTATAAATTATATAAATAAATAAACGAAAACATAATTATTCATAATGTTTTCGTTATCTATACTCATACTTTGTTATTAAAAATTTTATTGCTCTATACATTAATTTTTACTTACAAGTACCATTCAATAATAATGAACGAAAATTGATCTAAGATTTTAATATAGCCTCATTCGATCCCACAATTAGAAATTAATCTTGCTGTAAAAATCTGTTAAATATGAAATTTATCGACATCGTAAATACAATTGATTAAGTAGAAAGCTCATAAAATTTTTGTTTTTATATTATCATATAACTATCATTGCAGAACTTATCAAAGATCTTAAAATAATCATTTCCGATGAAATTTACAAAATCTTGTTTAATTACATAAACATTACTATTTTCTAGAATTTTTCTTACCATTTTTGTCTTTTTTATATTTAATTATAGATATATTAAAATAGTTGTAAAGATTCTGAGTTTTTTCTCTCAAAATGATTTTTCAATAAACTTTGAAATGGTTTCACTGAAGCAACAAAATTTACTTCTGTTAATAGCATTTAGCTTGAGCTTTCTTCTATTAACTGAAGCAATATAATTTTGACATGGGTATTACTTAAATATCGTAAACAGATCATTGAGAAACCTCGTTGAAGTTGCCGAATAAAATGTTGCTAACGAAAATTCAGTTTTTTTCTCATATTGAAGCGATACAAGATCAAAATGTTATTATATTTTAGAAATATGGAATTACGTAAAAATCTCTTAAGTAATTATATATTTTTAATTTTTTCAATATTATAATTTTTGTGTTGAAAATAAGGAAATAAATATATTATTTTTATAATTTTATAAATTTTGTAATTAAAGCATACTATTATATTGTGAATTCCTTTATTGCTAAACATTTCATGTAAACTTTTATAAGATAGCTGAAAATAAACACAAACTCTCGAATAATAATCATCATCATCCTTCAAGCAAATCAAACGTAATTCATTTCATTATATAAAAAAAATCACAATAATAATGCAACTGTAATGAATTTTCTAGACTTTTTTGGGTAACTAGTGATTTTAATTATAATTATAAGCTGGCTTTAATAACTACTATTGCGTTTGCAAAACATGCATTTATTAGTATGTAATAAATGAATATTATTATATATTATATGTATAATAATAACTAAAATAATAACCAATCCATCATAATATGAAATAATCATTCAATAATTTTAGACATATAATATCAGTGTTTTGAATGATTTTGGTAATATGATATTCTTAAATAGAATAATCGATATTTAAATTTATCATCGTTTCAATAAATTTAAAAATTTATTTTATAGATTTACTAATAATATCTTTAAAAAGGAGTAATACCTGTATTTATTATAATTTTGTATAAAATCTTAAATATAACTGACGTTTAGTCCAATTATTTGAAACTTTAACATTGCAGAACATATTCCAGATAAAATGTCTCATATATCTTCAAGAAAATTTAGATTTATAGACAGTTAAAATATGAAATATATACTTTCAATAAAAACCTAAAATTTCTTTTTTTTTACATAAATAATCAATATGATATTAAAAGTAAAGTCTAGAATCAATTCATTGTACACCTAAATCTATCGATATTTAAAAAGGACAAAATATATATGGTTTATGATAAAAATTAATATCGGTAAAATTTTTATTGTTGAAAGTAAGAATAAATTATAAAACAATAAGTAAAAATATTGTACAGTACACCTAAATCTATCGATATTTAAAAGGGACAAAATATATATGGTCTATGATAAAAATTAATATTGGTAAAATTTTTATTGTTGAAAGTAAGAATAAATTATAAAACAATAAGTAAAGATCTCAATGAATTGAAAAAGTTATAAATATCACATCATTTAAAGAAGTTCTTTATATTGTTAGTAAGAAATTTCAAGAAAATGACTATATCAACGTTTCCCAACCAGGATCCAAAAATCTTTGAGGGAGTCCACAAGAAAAAAATTGTATTTCGGGGTCCATAATATGAGCTAAGGGGTTCGTGAAAAAATATCATAAATAAAATAATTTGTTAAATAAAAATAAATAACAATAATAAAATAAACTAATATTATAGAAAAGTCCAGAAATTCGCAGTTAGAAGATATTCGTATTTTCTGGTACCTTCTTCTATTTAATAACCTTAGGAATAAATTTATATAAGTTGTTTGAAATAGTATTTTTTTTTTTTTAATTTTTTCCTAATTCTGTCATTACAAATTAAAAATATGTTTCAGTTTTATCAATTAAAATTTTCAAAGTTTGTAATTTACATTTTTTATATTATATTGGATTTGCTTAATTATTAGCTTTTAGTAATCTACAAATAAATATTTCATTTAGGAATATTACATATGCGCATATAGGGGTCCATCTACATAAAGTTAGGACTCGGGGATCCACAAACAAAAAACGGTTGGAAACCCTTGGACTGTATAAATCGTAAGTTTAAAAGGAAAACTCTTTTAAACTGTCATTGTAGTAACAGACAATTCAAAGGAGTTTTCTGTGATCAGATGATAATCATTTATAGGTCATAGCTAGAATATAACCGATATTCTGATATTTTTAAACATCGATGTTCGATACCTCGATATTTTTGTACCCGATACATTTATTTCGACCTTTACTAAATGTTAATGTTTTTTCTGTTGACGCTGCATCCACAGAAATCAGATAAATTTAATTTTAATGTTTGATAAAGAATTTTTCAATTATATATATAGATATAAAGGATATCATTTGTTTTTCAATCTTTAATGTAAATATTAATGGTGACTGATAGCGTCAAAGAATTTGACTACATATTTTTATTTCATTTTTATACTATATTTTAATTTAATTTTATATTTCAGTCATTTAATTTTGTAATCCATTGTTTTAAATCCCTAAAGAGCGGTGAATTTATTTACTTCAGAGGATTTTTGAAGGAATTTCAATTGCAAGTTAGACCAAATTTTTTATAATCATACTTACGTTTTATAATTCATTACAATTCATTAAATTTACTTTATAAAATAGTTTGTCAATAAATTATTATTTTTTGTGAATAGTTATTAAGTGTTTATTATTTTTCTATGTAATAAATTGCTTACAGATTGGACAATTATTTTTGATATCGATGTTATATGTATCGATATTTTCCAGAAAAATATCGGATAGTGTCAATTCTTCGTAAAAAATATCAGATAGCATCAAATATTGATATTTTTCGAAAAGGTCGCATCCCTTGTCATAGAATATCATGCTGGTTTAGTCTTTGTACAGGAATTATTATTTTAGTTATTATTTTTCGTTATTAATCATAATAAAACATTGTCGCGTAAACCCAAAAGGTAGATCTACCTTATAATATAAAATAGATCTTATAATATTGAAGTTAGGCTTTTCTTATAATACTGATATGATTTCTACGTATATCTATAGGAATCAGTTTTTAGCTGATTGAGATTCTAATCTTTCGATTAGTGTTTCCGGGCGAGAATTCCTTCCCGCCCGTTCCCGGGAATTTTTTTCGTTTTCCCGTTCCCGAATCCCGACGAACTTTTCTCGGGTAATCGGGAAAATCGGCTCCTAGAACCCAGTAATCCCTACAGTGGGAAATAAAAGTACTACTCACAATGTATCTTTTAGAAATTTTTCTTATTTATCCTATCTAAAGTTACGCGCCACTAGAAATACACGTGCGACACCAGAATCAAATAGCACATAATTAGCTAATTTTAGCTCTTGTAAATCAAGCATATTTGTTCGAGGATAACAGAAAACAGTTTGTGTTTACAACGAAAAGTATTTATTTTCACAACCCAAGATTTCATTACAAAGTCATTTTCAGGTAAATTAACTAATGAAATCTAAGGTAGCTTTACTTAATATGACATTATAGTCATATCCTGGGCTGTGAAAATAAATATTTTTCCCTGTAAACACAAACTATTTCTTTTTTCCATGATAAATAGTTTCCATAAAAGTAACTGCCAATACTATCAACCATATTCGATCAGTTTGTTTGCGGTTGACGATGTGATGTATACATTGTGTGATATACGTAAAATCTCACTGTATACTATAAGTTTGATTAAATAAAATGTGCATTAATTACATTGTTTATATTTTGAGAAAACCTGAAATGTAACAGAATTCCAGTCAAATGATAACCGTAGTGACCTTTGTTTGCTTTTAGGGCAAGATATGCACTAGTCATGAAATTCCGGTCTATCTCCATTTAGGAAATCTTATTTATTCATTTTTTGCATCGACCTTTTATATATATAGGAGTATCTCGAAGCCTCTGAAAGATTGCGCTGGGTCCATGAACCTCGTTTGCCTCACCTTCTCTACGACTTTTATTAATATTTACTGTTATAGCCATTATTTCAGATGATCAACGAAAAATAAATAAATAAAGATTATTTCGGGAATTCTCAAGAATTCTCAGGAAATACAATTTACCGTTCTCGATTCTCGAAGGTTCCAAAATATCGGGAATTTGGAAACACTACTTGCGATATTTATCTTTTTTCAGTAAGAACCTTAATATTAACAATTATCATCAACAAACTATATCATCTGAACGAATTTAAAATTTATAAAATTTGTCTTGATGAGTTCATTTTTTGAATTTATATATGAAAATCTCAGACTATCTCAATTATATATATAATTGATGATAAAATTTTTCTTTTAATCAATATTTTGTAAGAAAATTCCTACACATCTACGATCGAACACTTTTCTATAGTGTAATCATCAGTTTTTTTATAGCAGAAAAATTCCATTCCTTTATATTAAGAATTTATTTTTATGAAATAGTTATTTATCACAGATTAAAAATATTTCAATTTATATTTGATCTCACATTATCAAATTACCCATTAGTAGAAAAGAAGTTGTCACTGTTAACTTGACATAAGCAGATATTCTCAGATTAACCTTAATTCAGAGATCTCGGGATAGTTATTTTTGCACGATTCCATAGAAGTAATATTTTTTATGTTTTAAGATATTTCCAATTAATATAAACTGTCTTTCAATACTCATATTTTTCAGTATTCTGTAAATTCTTTAATAATAAAAAATATTCGTTCATTTTTTCTTAAAATCTCAGTTAAAGCTTAATTCTCAGTTCACTGTTGTTCAGTTTATTTGCGGTTATTTACGGTTAATTCTAATTTCTCAAATCTACATGAATGAGTATGCTAAAAACAAAAATACAATAATTTTTGCTTTTCTTTAACATGAGATGTTGCATACATTTTTAAACAAATAATAATAAGACGAATTTCATAATAAATAAAACTTATTACAACTATTATTTAACTTAAATATAATCAAACCAAACTATATAAGTTCAGAAAGTTTAACAAAATATATCTGACCTAGATTGCAAAAAGCGATCAAAAAATAGTTCTTCTTTTATCGCCTAAAGATCTCGTTATATGATCGCAAAAGATTCTCATTTCTAGCCGAAAAACATTCTTTTTTAGTCTTGAAAGTTCCAGAAACTTGTAAGTCAAGTGATCAAAAACAGGCATTATCAAGGCATTAACAATATGTGGGTAAGAACATAGTGAGAGCCGAGTGGCCAATCAATCGCTTTAAAACTATGATGAATGAGAAGTTATAGATCTATCAGGATTATTTGAAGTGAAAAATTTTTTGGAGTTTTATTAAACTTTGAAATCGTAGGAAATAAAGAAGTTTCTGAACATTCTTCTAATTTTTTTTTAAGAAATATTATATATTATAAACTGTGTAAATTATGTAAATGACATTAAAGCAGAGTAATAGACTTGCTATTTCTTTTTATATTTCCAGAAGAATGAGAATAATAAATTAAAGAATTATCCTACTTACCATTTATTATATGTTAAACAATATTAAAGATTTTTTTTTATTTAATAATTTTTATTAATTTTTGTTTTTACATATTATTTCGTGTTTCAGCAAAATATATTAAGTTTAAATTTTTAATTATGCTATTTATATATTTAATAATAAATTAGTAATATTCCATTCCTGTAGATTTTATTACATACTATATATTGATGTTATATTAATATATCGAACACATAAATGACCGTAAAGTATTTTTCGAATAAAAAAATTTTTTATTAAGACATCGCTACTGATTTTAGGACTCTATATGAGTTAACTTTTTGCTTAATAGAAGAATCTCTAAAGCGTAAGAATTTCTACTGGAATGCTGAAGAAAGAAATTAAAGTATTTCTCAGAAATGACGCAATTGAAGAAATGAAAAATGTTTAGAAAAGAAATGGTGAAAAATTTTTTCAGGTAAATAACATATAATAATAATGCTGGAAAAATCTTATTATTATATCAAATAGGAATTTTATTAAAACAATTCATATTACAAATTAAAAAAATCGAAAATACTGTTAAAATTATAACATTTGATCAGACATTAGCTCGTTTCGTAGTTTCTAAATATCATTCATGTTGTAATTCTAATATAAATCGTATTTAAATCATAATTATGATAAAATTTCAACAAAATTTCCTTTTAAGTATATTTCTTTCTATAATTTATTTATATAAGTATAATGTTTCAAAACTTCATACTGACTTCTGGGAACTTTTATTAAAAATTAATTTTTTATAACTCATGGATTTGAAATAATTTGATTCACTTCATAACTGAAAATATTACAGTATTACATATTTTTATTTTCGCATTAGATGTATAGATTAGACGCAGTTAGATTATATATGCAGATACAATAAATATATTTTATATACAATAGAGCATCGATTATACCAAACTAACTGGGACCAAATTGGTTCAATTAACCAAATAGCTCAGATAATTAAATATACATAATATTCAGTTTATACAAATAAACTGTAGATTAGATTTACAATTAAATTATTGTACACAAGATTATTATGTTGTTTTTAAAGTATGAAATTTTATAAAAAAATAATTAATTTAGAAAATGGTTTATAAATAAGAACCAAAATATCTCCTCAATAACTAAAGCAAGCATCTGATTTTTAATTTCTGTAATGGCAATTAAAGATTATTTCTGTGCTATGCAGATATATCTTCGAATAAATAATCAGAAACGAATGATTAAGCAGCAGAAATAATACTTCAGCATAACAGCCAATACAATATAGCAGATACAGTAATTCCTTTTTTTTAGGGATGGGAGTAATTCTAATGAGCGACTCTCTACTGTATATTATATCTTAAGCTAAGAGTAATTAATTAATTCGATCATTCGTTGAATATTCTCACTTTAACAGCCTAAAAAATTATCCTTTGCTTAATTTTCAGCATTTATATTTAATTGCTAATAATGTATGTAGACAATTTTTTCATTCATTATACTGAATTACTCTTATAATTTAATTTTATTCCAAAAGAATAAACAAAGAATTAATTTTTTAGTTTTACTAGATAAATCCTTTTCTAGAAAAAAAATCGAAATTATTTTACATATTACTTAATCAGTAGAGTGTATAATATTATAATCCTAGTGCTTTTCACAGTGTATTAATGCATAAAAATAAAGCTAAAGAAATAAAATCACACCATTTAATTATTATTTTCTTTAAAAGTACTCTTGAAAATTTTTGAAAATGTTAATCGTGTATTTTTTTATTTTTTATCTGAAATAATTTTATTATAATTTTAAGTAGATTGTTCAAAAAATTTAAAATAGCGAGAAGGATCTAACGGATTATTTCTCTCAATTAGATTTTTTGCTCTGCTTTAGACGATTTTCATAAACAGTAGGGTACTGATAGATTGACTCCGCTTAAAAAATCAATTTTTTAAAGTGAAGAAAGCAATATTATAATTTCATTAAAATTAATTAAAATTTCAAAAATATGATTGTATATGAACAATTCATTAAATCAACTTAGTATATTTAAAATCAGTTTGATACGAAATAATAAAGACAATATCTGAAAGATATTTGATTATTTTTAAATGAAAAAATGGATTTAGAATATTTTTATAAATATCTAAATCCATTTTACATATTACTTAATTAGTAATATGTAAAATTGATTAAGTAATATGTAAAATTTTAATCCCACATTTCAGTTCAATATAAACAATAAAGATCGAAGACCAAGAATTATAATTTTAATTTATATGATATAATTATTTTTATTTTATATTGTTTAATTTTTATTTAGTATTGTTATTTATTGGTTCTATATTACTGTATTAGTATTCTTAAAATTGAAACCATTATGATAACTATTGATACAGTAAAAAGTTTTCTTTGTTACAATTTTAAGAAAATTTCTGTTTTTGTGTAATTATAATTTAATGTTTGAAGAGTTTAATATTGATATAATATTTCTAAGGTAATATTAGTGCAAATAAGTTTATTGGCACTGGAATAATTTTTATATGCTACTGATTTTTTGTTTCTGATCTAAATAGGAATTCATAGCATATTTTACCCGACCATTGAATGTCTAATTTATTATATTATAGCAGAAATATTTATAAAATATGTTGATTTTTGTTTTTATTAATTAATATGAATAAATTCTACTCTATTATGATATACTGTAGTTTGTGTTTATTATTCTGATGATCTGTAATATTGTCTATTTATGTTTATAATTAATATTAATGATAATTTTCGATAAATAATCTTTTTACTTGCTTACGCCAGATAGTTTCGGTTTATCGTTGTTATTCTGCAGATCATCGGGTGTTTGGGATCTTTATTGTTATTATTTGAATTTGTATAAGTCATATTGTTTAAATTTGTAACAAAAAATATGATATTTCTGTAATACAAAAAGTGCTTTGTAGCGCATTTAAAATTTATATAACTATTTGTAATATTTTTCTCTGGATAGTTAATGTATGATAAGCCAAAGATATTTTGGCAAATATTTTTGGCTTATCATATATTTTGGCATTAGTAATCATAAAATTACTAATTTTGAATTAAATTGATATTAATTTTTAAATCTTTAAATACCGAATGTAGAATCTTGGACATTAAAAATTAATGTCCAAGATTTAAAAATTAATATCAGTTCAAACGAATCCAACAATATCTTCCAATTTTCTAATATTACAGACATCTCATCTTACTACTTTTGTAATGAAATGAATAAAGTACTAACTTCAAGATATTTGAGGTAGCAGTCCTAAAGTCCTGAAACACCTTCTCATGGTGCTTCTCATTGACTCACAATTTAGCATGCTCGAAAAATTTACTGTTTTGAACATATCTTTCAGATATTTTCTATTATTGAATCAGATGATCAACTTTATTAAAATAATAATGTTAGCTTCATTCCACTCTCTTCTAATCTTTCAACTAAAACGCTACTCATCTTAGTCAAAATCCTGAAATTTAGATGGTATATTTCAACAGACAAGATGCTTAACTCTTTTGAATTTTCGTTTGATCAACTGATTTCTCTAAATTCCGAATGTAGGCTTTTTTAAAATGCATTTTGAATAATATTATTAACTACACTAAACGAAAGGATCTCTCTGCTTGAAAAACTCAAAATTCCATCTTTGGTATCTCTAATTCTCCATCAAACTTTTTCAATAATATTGATTATAAGCGAAATTATCATGCAACTTCGACTTACAAAGTTTTCATCAGGTTATACTTCGAAATATTATACTTATATATCTATAAAAAACATAATTATCCTTATTATCTAGCATTTCTAAATTGTTTCGTATTTTCGTCCAATGCCACAGTTTGAATAATATTGAAATCAAATACGATATTGACTTCTCTAAGAAAAATTTCATTAAAAACTTCAAAATTCCACTTTAAGATAAGCTCTTTGATGATTTCCTTATATCATCAAAGAGGTTTCTGTAATTCATAAAATATGTATTTTTAATATTATTCTGTACCAATTTTTAGTAAATTATGTAAAAGTTTAAATAAAATAATATGTAATTTTGAAAACAATATGAAAAAACTACTTGTATTTTCAAAAATAAATTATCATAAATAAACTATTCATTCTTAAAATTATCATTTTATTATTTTATTTTTAACAAAATTTTAATTTCTAATTTCTATTTTTTAGATTTTTTTTTGAAATATTCAAATTTTTCTTTGCAACATATATCATTTCTAAATAATTAATCATCACTTCTTTTTATTCATCTCTGAACTTTTATCCATTTTTTAATAAATATATAAAAATTTAAAAATTGAAAAGAATTCTCTTGGAAGATATTGCAGATTTTTATTATGAAATAGATATTTTGTAATATATCAGATTTTTAACCAATTGAAAAGTAAATTGAAGACTTCAAACTAAATAAATAGTTATGTGATTGCTAGCTGATCTTTCTATTACCGAGTTAGAGATTTCATTTCCAATAATGAGAATGTGGGTTTCAAATCTTATCATTTTCTAAGTAAATAAGCTAATTTATTCAAAATTATTTTACTGAATGTTTTAGCCATCCTGGAGGATCCGGGTTCCACACCTCCAGTTTTTCAGGAGGGGTCAGGGCCCGGTCCGTTGAACTCCATCCTTCAACCATCCGGTTGACCCCATCATGGGTGCTGGCCAGCTTATGATGGGCACTATAAGTGGCCACCGCCAGATACAGAATATCCCATGAGGATATGGAGGCATAATGTAACTAACCTAACCTAATCTGAAAGTTTTAGATATGATATGCAATATAATAGATGTGAAAGTATTTTCTTGGTGCAAATATGATAAGCGGTAGCATCAAGACAAAAAGTTAATGCCCAACAATTATATTTACAATATATATTTATTTAAACCGTATAATTTTATATAATTTATTGTATAGAATCCATATTCCAGGAAAGATGCGTGAAGATAAACAAAATGTAGCTAAATTTCCTGAAAATCTTCGAAGAATGAGGATCAATTGATTCCATCTTGATACCAAGAAAGAAAAAGATAAAGCTATTCTACACTGCCATCTATCAGGTGCAATGTGGCAGGTTAGATAAGTGAGAAAAATAAATCGATGAACTGAAGCTGAATTTCTCAAAAGTATATTCGATGAATAGATACAGTAAGTTATATAAATATGCAAACTATTTCTATAAAATTCAGCTGATTGAATTTAAAAAAAAATATATCAATTAATTTCCGTTTTAGTTTTCGAATGGTTAATTTGACTTTGATGTTTTGTCTTAGAAAACTGTTTAAATTTTCAGCATATACAATCTTTATTAATTCATTCTAATACATTTCTCGATTTCTCATGGGATTCAGATTCATTCTGGTCTGAAAATTATACTGTCTTTTCGACTGATATAAAATTTAAAAATATATAATATATCTAAATATATGTATGATTCAAAATGATTCAAAAAATGTCTATCTATATAAATTAATTTTTAATCTCCTACGAAATGAATTTAATCATTTTAATCTTTTGCTTCAATTGGTTTCAATGATACAAAATATGAATAAATAACAATGTTCCAGAATAAAAGTTTCATTTAAAAAAGTTTAACTAAAATATATCTTTAATAAATTTATATTTAATATTTAAAGCCTTCTTTAAATGAAAATATGGAGAATTTATTGATAAAGTAACTCATGGTCTCTGATCATTAAAAATATATAGAAGAAAAAGGAGAAATATTTCACTTATGAACAAAGATATACAGAAACCATGATGGCCTTGTAATTTTATTGATAATGTATCAATGATAAATTCAAAACCATTACTTGAGTAACAAAGATTGATGAATCACCGTATGACTCTCTCCACTATTTTGCTTTTTATATCTTTTTGAAAATTCAAAATGCTTAAATTTGGATCATTATTGCATCAATAATTGCCTCAATGAATAAATTTAATCATTTTAATACAAGTATATTATTATTATTATTATTAGGATCCTCTAGTCCAGCAGTTTCAAACTCATTCTGTTCAAAAGGCCATTTTAGATATCTTTGGTTGATTCGGGCCGCATTTGAAATTAGTGCCTTACAAGAAAAATAAGAGGGTTTTTATCTGAGATAAGTTAAATAGTATGAAAGGGTGATTATTTTAATAACTGTATTTGCATTTTAATTTCTTTAATGATATGATTCATTTCATATTCAAAATTATAAAGCTGTCTGTAAATGATAGAACTTTTCAATAAAAACTTATAGATCTATATTTTACAAAATTTCAATATAATTTATTACAATACTTTAAAATGATTAAATGAGTGATTAAAATTCTAATATTTCATGAAAAATTGTTGTGATTTTTCCTGAATATCGTCTATATGTTCTTACGATTATAATAAAAATGCAACGAAGGCTGCATGTGACCTGTAGACCCTGAATTTGAGTCTATT
The DNA here is from genome assembly GCA_000484575.1 of Olivierus martensii. Taxonomy (NCBI): domain Eukaryota; kingdom Metazoa; phylum Arthropoda; class Arachnida; order Scorpiones; family Buthidae; genus Olivierus; species Olivierus martensii. Next base: position 21,869 of record AYEL01037166.1, read on the forward strand.
GCTCTAGTCAGTCTGATGAATCCCAATAATATGCTGTATATGAATTTCATTCAAACTGGATAATATTTACACGAATAGCGCTTTTGTCGGATTTAATTTAATATTCGCTATTTTCAATAGATTTTATTTCCTAAAGCAGGAGGTTTTCAACCAGTCGATCGCGGAGCGATTTTTGGTCAATCTCTTGTTCATTCTTTCCAGGTTGATTCCTCCTTGCAAATTTAATTAAAACTGAAAACATAAGAATTTATTTATCATTATTTTATATTGTTTTTAATTTCCTTTAAGTGTATTGCTAGTGTTTATTTATTTTTCGTTAAAATTGTCAAATCACTAATTTTCTTATCACATAGAAGTACTATACACATAAAAAGTTTTCAATATTAATTGATATTGCGCAAAAAATTCTGTCGTGTCAGAATCCGCTTTTTCAAATATGAACGTCATAAAAATTCAAGAAACCAAATTAGAACGATCATTTGGATGATTGTCTGCGATTGGTCACTTCATATCAACCTGACTATGAAAATATTGCGAGCTCCAAACAATGCCAAATTTCGCATTTAACTTATTTTTTTTAATCAACCAACATTTCCTGTAACTTGTGAGTTTGTAATCAATCCGTTGTTTTTTCTAACTTTGGTTTTCTAAAATAGAGAAATAAATATTATATTTTAATATATTTGTTTTACTTGTTGAATTAAAATAATTAAAAGGAATAAATAAATTTTTAAATACATGAATAAAGTTTTAGGGCTGGGAGAGTGAGTCCTCCGAAGTGAGTGAGTGCATTTAACTGCATAGTTGTACGTAATCAGATGTCAGGTTGGAGGAACGTGATCTTTATAAGAGAGTAAATCGCCGAATAACTTAATATAGAAAAGTAGCTCGCATAGTAAAATATGTTGGACACCACTGCCCTAAAGGGTCCAAATATATTATTTGGACCTTTTAGGGAATATTTTGTAAATATCAAATTTGAATGTACACTTTATATATTCTATATATACATATATATATATATATATAAGACGGATAATGCTAATCCATATCCATTTATTTTATTTTGGAATAGAAAGGATCAAAAGTTATACATGGTTGGTATGTTATAACTATGAAAATATAATTCATTCTCAATTAGATCAATCAATTTTTAATGTTTTTACTTACACTATAATTTAATTTCTTTCATATAGCCTGATATAAAATTAGTTATACATGGTTGATATGTTATAACTATGAAAATATAATTCATTCTCAATTAGAGCAATCAGTTTTTAATGTTTTTACTTACACTATAATTTAATTTCTTTCATATAGCCTGATATAAAATTGTGTAATTCTTATTATCAGATTTGATCATTTCAGGATAATTACCATCTTAAATCTTTTCTAGCATTTCATTATAGATTTTTTCCAGTAGCGTATAGTAATTAAATATTGTATATCCATTGAAGATTAAAATTGTTAAAATTATTTATCAACTTCAATACTTTTAAGAAATACTAACCTTACGCGCATTATGATAAATCTAAAAATATATAAGAAAAAATCTAAAAGGATACTGAAGATATGTAAAACACTGCGTGTTATTCTAGATATACACTACTCATTTATTGCTTTTTCAAATCTTCAATACTTTAGATGCAAAAACCATTCAGTTCTTTGTTTTAACTTTCGTTAAATCATACACCTAGTCAGTATGGTAATGGTTGGCTTTCATTTTGATGAAAAAGTTCATCTCACTGATAGTACTTGATTGCTTTCTGATTCTTCGAGATTTGCCAGGTTGTTCTAAACTTAAGAACACGGAGCAGAAAAGCATTCGATGTCTTACAGTTTGTCATTCTGATAGATTACTATGTTACTAGATTTTCTCATCCGATCCAACAAACTATATATCGTTTAGAAAGCGAGATTCGTTCTTGAAGAATATCGAAAATTCTCAATATAGTATAGATATATATAAAAATATCATAATGTATTGTATTGAATCATACAGATCTGTAATATTTTTTCTTATGCTTGCTATAAAAAATATATTTCATTTATTTTTATACCGTTAAGATAATTTTTTTTTAAATTACAAAAAATATAGACTCATTCTTTTACTAAATCTTAAGATAAATCGTATAAATTTGCATATTAGTAATTAAAAATTAATATAAATGAATCGTTTATAAGCGAGTACATGTTATGTGAAATGAAAATTTCAAAAGTTTTAAATAATATTCTGACATCATAATAAAATAATTTTGTAAAATATCCACATTTCAAACTGAAATAAGTTTTATTTTCAGAGATTCTTTGACTGGCACTATCGACGTGCTCAGCTTATCTGGAGACAGACATCATTTTGTGGCCCAAATCGTCTGTTTACGTCACCAAACTTTAACGTAATGGAGTGGGAATTGGAGAAAAAAAGAATAACGTAGGAGTGCTTTTTAAAGAAAGGAAAGGGAAAATAAACTTAGATCGACAAATAAGAAATTCTAAGAAATCTTTTGTTGAATTCTTTTCATAAGAAAAGTTGTTCTATTATGATGAAAACATTAATGTTGAAGATTGGTTTACTTTGAAACCTCTAAGGAAATATAATATTTTAAAATATCCTTCTATTTCGGATTTTTTTTTTCTACGATTATAAGAAGAGAAATTTAAAAAATTATTAATTTTTTTGTTCAGGTTTATCTAAATAAGTATAGAAACTGTCACAAACCATGTCAAAATTTATTCAGATGCCCAACTCTGCTATAACAAACTCAACACACATTTCATTTCTGTCCTTTCTCCAGATTGCATCCATGATTGAAAAAATGCATTCTACAAACATATTACTAACAAGTATTTTGTATTTTCCTACTATTTGTTGAATTTCAATGACATGAAGTGTTTTAAAAATACTGACCCATATTTTTTCTGTTGCACTATTGTCATTTCTGAGGGTTTTCTAAATTGCTATTTTGAATTAAATTGTGGGAATTGGAGAATTCCCCTTGGACCTAGCACATGCGAAGGATTGTCACCGGAAAAAACAATGCAATAAAACTGACCGCAAGAGAAGGGAGAAGAGGGAGAGACTTAAAAACATTCAACGAGGAAAGACGTTCTGTATACTGTGTTCAATGTAATAATCAGATGAGTTATTTGTATATACTGTATGTAATTTTTTGATATCATAATAATAATCATTATTAATTAAGTTACATTTGAATCGTTGTCCCTTCTTTATATCACTGTTTTTCCACAAAATTATTTTATCATATAAAATATTTTCACTAACTTTTACATTTAATATGGAAGTAATTATCAGTACGTCTTTGAACTTAAGATCGCATTGTTTTATATTTAATGCTTCTAAACTTTTTATGGGACTGGTTTCAAAATCATAATAATTATGGTTTTGAAGCAAGTCCCATAAAAAGTAATTAAAAATTTTATAATTATATGTAAGATAAAGTATGACTATATGTTTCTCATGCAGGCAAAATAAACTTCCTTTGTTGATAACTATTAAAATTTTTAAAAGTATTTTGGACTGAATATTATTATTATATTCCTGGATAAATTACCAGTAAAACTTGAGATTTGAAAAATGTTGCTAAACCTTGAGTCTCAAGGCGAAAATACCCCTATTAGCAACTCTACTTTAAACTCTTTCAATTATTGTCTAATTTTTCTAAATTTTTGTAATTTTTATTATTATTATAATGATTATTTAAAATATTTTATTATCAAATATCGTATAATGATGAATACATATGTAACTGAAATTTATTTTATAATGCTAATCACTTTTAATTTTTTATGCTAATTTGTCAATATTATTTATATTAATTTGAATTGTTAAATTTAATAATCAAATTTTAAGTGTAAAACTAATGAATTCAGTTGGGAAAAATTTAACCTTAAACGACCCTTAGGTTAGGGGGAAGAATAATGTTAAACCTTGACAAACATACCCATAAACATGCCTGGAGAGAAGAAATAAAGATCTAATTACAGACAGCTGCAATGTCTTAAGTCAAACAACCTGGGAAAAATAATATAATAAACCATTTTGTCAGGAAGTTCCACCTGCCAATCCCAGTGGAAGAGAGAAGGTACCGCTTGACCAAATAAGGTAACAAGCGAATTCAAACCTCTCTCTACTGATGTGATTGGGTGGACCAAAAGAAAAAGACCCCAGCAGTTTCAAAACGCTTTTTCTCTCACCTTGTCTTGCTCCACTCGCTTGTAACTATCACTTCAACTTCTGGATTAACTACATTCTAAGAAAAATTTAAAATATAAAGAAGGAAAAAAAAAGTCTCTCTCAAGGTATGTTTGTGGGTCAGATGTAGAATCCCTCCCTGCTTGTATAGAATTTTCTTTGTTTGACTAAAGTTAGGAATTTGTTAGTTAAGACAGTTTCGCTTCCTTTTTCTTCTGTATACATACATATATATATTTTTGTTTATTTTTAATTCATGTATTATTATCCCGGCCCCACAAAAATGAAAATTTACAAGAGAATACATTAAACACCTCATAATCCAAGATGCCTTGTATTCAGTAAAAATGAAAAAAAAATCACTTCAACTTCTGGATTAACTACATTCTAAGAAAAATTTAAAATATAAAGAAGGAAAAAAAAAGTCTCTCTCAAGGTATGTTTGTGGGTCAGATGTAGAATCCCTCCCTGCTTGTATAGAATTTTCTTTGTTTGACTAAAGTTAGGAATTTGTTAGTTAAGACAGTTTCGCTTCCTTTTTCTTCTGTATACATACATATATATATTTTTGTTTATTTTTAATTCATGTATTATTATCCCGGCCCCACAAAAATGAAAATTTACAAGAGAATACATTAAACACCTCATAATCCAAGATGCCTTGTATTCAGTAAAAATGAAAAAAAAAAACCACAAGCATAATTTAAGCCCACATAATTTCACACTGGTAACAATAAAAAAAATTTATTTACAAGCCGCAAAAAAATGCGTCCTTTGCACATTTTACGCAGTACTTACTGTATATACTCGAATATAGGCCGATCCATGTATAAGCCGACCCCCCGCCAGAGTTTAAAAATCGGTAAAAATGTATAACCTGTGTAAAAGCCTACCCCCTGACTTTAGCACTTAAAATTTGGCAAAAATATGATTTTCGATTTTTAGTTATCAATATATTAATGCCATTTGCCAAAATATAAATATATTTTATTGAAAACTTTAAATATCATATAAAATAAATTATATAATACAATTTTATATATTGGTGTTACCAATATATAATTTAAAAGGTAAAATTTTACGTTACCCGAAGCGATCTGTGTCGTGCTGCCGACTCCAACCTGCATTTGTATAAGTGCATCAGATAGGGTGCCGCCGACTCCAACCTGCATTTGTATAAGTGCATCAGATAGGTGATGCCGTGCCGCCTGATGTGCCGCCACGCAAAAATTCTCGACAAGAATCCAGCACAGCGCAGCTACATAAGATTCTTGGATTATTGTCGGAATTTCTGTGTCGCGGCGCATCAGGCAGCGCAGCGTCGCCTAGCTGATGCACTTATATAAATGCAGAGGTTAGATTCGATGGCGCTGCATCATCCACCCACATTGGGTAGATTTTACTAAAGTAAAAAATCTACCCAATGTGGATGTTAGGGTTACGTCGCTTCAGAAAATATCAAGTTAACGAATAATAATAAGTTAGGAATTTGTTAATTTGTTAAGACAGTTTCGCTTCCTTTTTCTTCTGTATACATACATATATATATTTTTGTTTAATGTTTGATTCTAAAGGAACTCTCTTTTGTGTTTGATTCTCAATCCAAATATTAACTGCCTTTTCCATTTTTTCATAATGAGATCATGGGGCATATAGGTAATTTTAGCACTAGTAGCAGTTCTACTAGCAGTACTAATTTTAATTGTTTCTTCACTTTTTTTAATGGTCTTTATAGTTGTCATTAATATTCATTAACCCGACCACTGATTCAGCACTCTTGCTATGCCTTATCTTTGTCACCATATCTTGTTTTTTCTCCAGCAATAACATGTTTCTAATCCTTTTGGCTGGTTTATCACTGCCAGTTATGTTTTTTGAACATATTTAGAGCACATGATGACAAAAAAGAATAATTTACAAAAACAAAACTAATGCTAGATTATGTTTAAAAAAAATGCACACAAAACACAAACAAACATGAAAAAACATTAATACATACTCAGGGTACAGAAATGTGGGACTAATTGATTCCATTCCTATTGATAGCTATGCATTGTATGTGTAGAAATTGCAAGTCTGTTCTTCTCTTAGAAATTGTAATCTAAAAGACTTAAAAAGAAAGCACAATCTCACTTAGATCCAAAACTAAAATCAATATTGGTCCTTTCTTTTCCATCCCTCCTTTCCTTTTTGGTGCAAAATTCTCACCATTCTCTAAAATACAAAATGGGGCATATATAAATTGTTAATTTGCAGTGAAAAGTAATAATAATGATAAATAAAAAATAAATGTTTACAAAAGACTTAATGGCTGCTATCAAAAACCATATAAGCATGAATCCCAGATCTGCTGTTGGTGAATTACTGCAGCATTTATGTAATAGTATATGTGAATTCTGTGATTGGAGAACCCATGGGATTACTGTATATATCATCAAAATCATCATCATTGAAGTAATCTGTATGTTAAATACTATAGAAATCTATTAAATAGTTTATAGTCTTATTGTCAATACTGTATTAATATAATTATGTAATTATCATCATCATCATAACTATCATCATAATCATATACTAGCTGATATACTTAATGCTGCTTGGGCAATATTTAAATACAATTAATTTATACATTAATTTGTATAAATTATCATCACCATTAGCATTTCCTATTTCATTCACTGCAGGATATATATGCCTCTTTCTATTTAAATAAGATAATATTTAAAGCATTAGCATTTCCTATTTCATTCACTGCAGGATATATATGCCTCTTTCTATTTAAATAATAATCTAAGTTTCTTATATTAAAAAAACTATAAAAGAAAATGTACTATATATACTCGAATATAATCTGACCCCCGACTTCAGAGTTTGAAAATCAGTAAAAATGTGTAACCCATGTATAAGCCTACCCCCAGATTTTAGCACTTAAAATTCGATAAAAATTTGAAAACGATAAATTACATGATCTTTGATTTTTAGTTACCGATATATTAATGCCATTTGCCAAAATAAATATTTTATTGAAACTTTAAATATATACATATAAAATAAATTATTATAATATAGACACCAATTGAAACTTTAAATATATACATATAAAATAAATTTTATAAGACAAACACCAATATATAATTTAAAAGGTAAAATTTTACTTTGCCCGAAATGATTGAGCACATCGCGCCACTGACTCTAATCTGCATTTGTTTAAGTACATCAGATAGGTGATGCTGCATTGCCAAATGAACCGCGACGCAAAAATTCTTGACAATAATCCAGCTAAAGTGATCCAACACGGTGCGCCTACATATGATTCTTGGATTATTGTCGAGAATTTCTGTGTCGCAGTGCGGCATCGCCTATCTGATGCACTTATATAAATGCAAGTTGGATTCGGCAGTGCGACACGCTCGATTTCAACAGTTAAAGTAAAATTTTACTCCGAAATGAGATTGATGTCGGTGTATGACATTATCGTTAGGATGATGTAGCTTCAGAAAATATCAAGTTAACAAATAGTAATAAATTTTTATAATTTACATAAAAATATTTTCTTTTTATTGTTGTTACTGAATAACTGTTTTTTTTTTTTTCTAAAAAAGTTCATATTATTACAGTAAAAATTCCATTAGAATACGTCTACATCACACGGCTCCCAAGTCTATTTGAAGTATCGTTTTCCCTATAGTTGAGTTGAGTTCATATTAAGATCTTTGATGATATTTTAAAATGAGTGATTACCCTAAAGATGATGACATATACTGTTAGGATGACGTATGCAGTGTGATTTCTAGACGTTAAGTGTGCAATTTCGAATCATTTTCCCTATAGTTGAGTTGAGTTCATATTAAGATCTTTGATGATATTTTAAAATGAGTGATTACCCTAAAGATGATGACATATACTGTTAGGATGACGTATGCAGTGTGATTTCTAGACGTTAAGTGTGCAATTTCGAAGTTTTGATTTTGCTTACGATGAACATTTTTGATAGACTAAAGTTATTTTTCAGTAGAGATTTTAAATAATAATTATTTTTTCGTTATTTTAAACATTATTTTAGTTACTTTTTAATCTACTTTAATTAAATCATCAATGAGTTAAATATAATAAGTATATATCGATTACTAGCGAATGAATTAAAACATTCTTAATTAATAATAATGAAAAATAAAGGTACAATTGTCACTCAAATATGAATCCTAGATAAGATTCTTGATTGATTATCGAGTTTTCGCATTACATCGTATTGGGCAGATCTGATCACGGTATCAACAATGTGGCAGGTTGGAGTTGGTGGTGTGACACGCTCAATCGCATCGGGGTAAGATAAAATTTTACCTGATATCACATTAAATGAATTATTGCAAAATTTCCTTCCTGGTCTTCAGGAGACGTTATCATGGTTTTGTTGATTCAATTTTTCCAGTCAAAAAAAGTTGATTTGTTGATCCGTGTATAAGCCCCACTTCAGAAATTTTTTTTGAGGAAAAAACTTTGGCTTATACACGAGTATATATGGTAGGTAAGTCATATATCACCTAAATTTTAATATTTATTTATTTTATATTATTGACAATAAGATGATAGCATTAAGTGTTAAGTAAAAGCTCTTTTACATCAAGCACAAGTGTTAACATTTTTATGCACTTTTGTCATAGCGCCACTCTTTTTGCACAATGTGTTTATCCATGATTAGCCATATAGCACAAAAAGGGCAAGTCAATGACAAAAGTTTGTGCAAATGTTAATGCTTGTGGCTTGATGTAAAAGAGCCTTAATGCCATAAGTATCTGTTATCCCTATACACTGCTATCACACACAGCACCATCTATTATCAATAATATAAAATTTTGATAAAAATTAAATGCTATCCTGTAGGATTAAACAATGTGGCATGATATAATTTTTTATGGCAGAATATCATTACCAAATTTCATAAAATTTAATAAGTTTTAATTAATTCAAGACTTATTAGTGGGGGAATACCAGGGACGTAACTACCGGTGGGCCATGGCCCATGCATTGAAAGTTCTGGACCATGTGCTGGTCCACCCTGAATATATAACCCGAAACATAAAATTGAAAACTGCAAGAGTTCAACTCCATATAACCCAAGATGCCTTGAGTTTTGCAAAAATGAAAATTTACAACCGAATACATTAAACACCTCATAATCCAAGATGCCTTGTATTCCATAAAAATGAAAATAAAAAACCACTTTATGATTTAAGCCCACATAATTTCATGCTAATAGCGATAAAAATCTTTATATACAAGCTGCGAAAAAATGCGTCCTTTGCACATTGTACACAGTACTTAATTAATGCAATTAGTTGGAAAGAATAAATAAAGTTTCAAAATACTGGTAAATATATGTATTTATTTGATATCAGCTCAACACAAAATTATGCAGTGATTTTTACTTAATGATGCAAAATGATCAATTACTTTGTCCAAATCGAGAGCTTTTGCGATTTTTCTCTCGATGAACATGATTGCTAAATAGCTTAACCAAATCATTAAGCATTCTGTTATGTAAATACAATTTAATAAAGCACATACGGGATAATGTTCAAGCATTCTGTTATGAAAATATGACTTAATAAAGCGCACATGGGAGAATGTTTTTTCACATCGGTGTGGCCCACCCTTGATCCATCCAAAAAAAAGCTGGTTATATCACTGTTTCTATGGGAGCTTAAGACTTGATCCAGTAAAACAGTAATCTTAAGCTAACAACTGTAAACTCATCAAAACTTAAGCATGTAGTATGAATTGGATTATTAAGGCTGAGATGTGCTGTATATTTGACAAAAGGAAACAAATTCATCTTAACGAACCATAGCCTGAATACATGGGACCTCGAAAATTCTTTCATACTAACGGAGAATTTGTATTAAGCGAGTTTGTCATAAACGAATAATTTAACATTATTTGAATATACGCCAGGCTGGGGATGGGAAAGATAGTTCTTACTATCAAAAATTTGTCCTAAGCGAGTTCATCTTAATGAGGTTTGATTGTATATTATATAAGTACATTTAAAATTATGTAAGAATTTTAACCATTTTTTCTTAAATTTTGTATGATTATAAAATAATTGTATTAATAATCATCAAATATATTTATGGACTGAAATTGAACTTGTTGAATATAATTTCTTAGAAAATAAATAGTGATTATATAATTTTAATATAATTTTGTAAAATATATATATTAATATATTATCACAAATAAATCTTTGAAAAATTTGTATATTTTTATTTTATTGTTTACTGAAATAACTATACTGAATATTTATTAGGAATTATTTGATGTTATTTTGGATGAAAATCAATTAGAAGAAGCTTGTGAACATATGGCAGAATTTTTAGAAGCATATTGGAAAGCAACGCATCCACCGGCCAAAACCCCTCCTCCTACAATTCAACGTCCAATACCTTCACCTCATCCATCACCAAGGATAGAAACTAGTTCAGGTGGATTATTGCGGCATAATACTACACCTCCAGCAATGCATTATAGATCTCATAGTGAACGACATCCTCGAGAGGTGAGATAAAATAAAATAACTATGATTACAAAACCTATATGTATGGTGCATTTACATAAAAGATGAAACAAAAATTATTTTTTGGATTAACATTTCATGCCATTCTCTTTACAGTTTGTTATATTATTTTACTGTTGACAATTCATCAAAAAGAGACTAATTTTTAACTTATTTATGAGATCTCAATTTTTGATCAATAATATTAATATGCAGACTACATGATGTCATTTCATAAGAATTTTGTCAGATGATTGTATTTCTGATTGTGACATTTTTTTTTAATAATGGGGTTTCAGGAATAAAATAGTAACTTTATCCTAAATAAATACATATAATTCTTGACTTGCAATGGGGTTAATTTTTGGCCTTCTCATCATAAGTCAGAATGGTCAAAAGAAAATTTATGGATTTCTCACTTCTGTTGTTTACAAGGACTATACATTATCTTAATAAACATAAAGATTACAAATCTACAAGAACAGACACAAAAAAGGATGTTTTCCTTATATCCTATCATTGAGTCAGAGACTCAAACCATTGAATTGCATTGACAATCACAGAAATAACTGATTTCATCATTATTGTAAGTCAAGGCAGTCATAAGTCAAGAATTGCCTGTATAATACTCAAAATAAACTTAAATAAAATATAAGAAATATAACAAACAGTAATCAGATATCAGCTATATAATCCAAGTATAACATCTAACGATTAATGCTTACATTTTTGTATTTAATTAGAAATATATTAAAACTAGCACTGTTTAGCAGATAATAATATATTTTTTATTTGCTCTATACTTTGCAATGTGCTGAAGATGGGTGTACCAAAAATATTACACAAGTTAAATAAATTGTGAAATATTTTATCTGCTAAATAGTGCTAGTGTTAATATATATCCCTAGCATTACATATTAATATAGAAGTAACAAATTAATGATTAAATTAAATTAGGCACATTAGCTAAATTTAATTTAATCATTAATTTCAGTTATTTCTAAGTTAATTTATAATGCTAGAATTATTTGGCTGATATTTAATTATTATTTGTTTATTAATTCAGTAAGTTTGCTTGAAGAAATATATTTAATATAGAAAAGTTCATATTCAGTTCTTAATATAATATTACGTATTAATTTTTTTTTGCATTATTTGCAAATAAATTGTTTATAAATTTTTCAAATATCTTTTTTTATATTTCTCAGTAAATTATTTGATTTAAATATCATTTCATAAGGCATATTAAGCAACTAGTATTAAACACTTGAAAATATATTTATACCATATCTAGTTAACATAGATGAAGGCAAAGATAAAAGATTTCGTAATAAAATTTTATTTACTATATCCTGTTATGTAGTGTATATTACTCAAATGAAAGCTGAAGATAGCTTTCTATAAATCAAAAAAGTTTCTCTTAGAAAAAGAGTAATTAAAATAATTTTGATATTATAGAATTTGTTTTTCTTTGTTAATACATTGTTTGGTAGATAATCTTATTTATAATAAACAATAATGTACCAAGTTTTGCTTCAAAATGTTTCTTAAATGTTTTGTTTTCAGATTTCAAAAAGTTATTTTGTTTTAGATATTGCACATTGCTGAGTGACACTATTATGCAAGCTTTCTCTGGCCAGCAATCAATTTGTTAAGACATCTATCTGCCTATCATTTGGATAATGTGAATAGATCCCGCATATGCTTTTATCTAACCACAATCAAATTCATGGTACTTTTTCTTACATATTTCAATGACATGACATAAAATGAATTACATAGCCAGAGGTTTTATGGATTTTTCACTTTTGGAACATTTCAACAATATATTGCTTAAAAAGTTTGAAGTTTAGCCACATATCAGATAATTCAGCACTACACAGTAGTAATCTTTAAAACTAGAACTTATTTATTCAACAAGTAATATTTTTGGTTAATTCAGCTATCTTCAGCTACATACAAAAAAAAAAAAAACACTTTAAAATACAGGCTAAAGAATGATTACATTCAACCTTTTGGCTTCCTTGGGTCACATTTGAAGAAAACAATTGTCTCGGGCCACACATAAATATACTAATTCTGATGATAGTTATTAAGCGAAAAGTTTGTAAATAATATATGATATCCACCATGACAAATAAGTAAAAACGTCATACAGGAATACCTCGATTATCGCGATTTTCGAATTATTTATTTAATATTTGTATTTTGTATGGTATGTAATGGATCAAATTTTGAACTTATTGTAAATTTTTAAAATAAATATTTAATGAATTTATATGATTTTTTTTATTAAACCAAAATGTACTTTTTTAAGTGAGGCCCGGACCACAGACTTGTCATGGGCCCAAAAATTTCTCTCAACAGCCCTGCTATATACAGTATTATAATTACAGTAATCTTTATTTCATTTTTAAAAACATTAACTATGTAGTAAATAAAATCTTATTTTTGATTATTGTTTGATTTAACAGTTGACACATTGTTTTCTTGTATTGAAAAACTGTTTAAAACATTAACTATGTAGTAAATAAAATCTTAGTTTTGATTGATAGTTGATGTTGCAAGATGTTTGATGTGACAGTTGATCACATTGTCTTTCTGAAACTAACTATGTAGTAAATAAAATCTTATTTTTGATTGATAGTTTTTTGATTAGCTATGTAGTAAATAAAATCTTATTTTTGATTGATAGTTTTTTGATGTTAAAACACTAACTATGTAGTAAATAAAATCTTATTTTTGATGGATAGTTTTTTGATGTTGCTTGTAGTAAATAAAATCTTATTTTTGATTGATAGTTTTTTGATGTTGCAACATAGTAAATAAAATCTTATTTTTGATTGATAGTTTTTTGATATTGCAAGAGACAGCTGACACACTGTCTTTCTGAACTGCTTTGAAAAACTACGTCAGCCTTGTCTGCATCGCTTTTTGCCTCAGATCTAAAATTTTGGCATAAGGAGCAAATGCACAGGAAGTTAGGCACCTAAATTTGAGGCTGCATTCAAGCATAGGGTCACATTCTTCTATGGGATCTGCAAACAATATGAACAGGCTTTTGGCCCATCTGCGGTGTGTGGAATGAGCAAGGATAGGTAATGAGAAATATTCCGGCAAACCAATTCAAAGACTACATTTGGTAACAAACAACTTCCTTTCTCCCTCTCTCTCCAGAGAAAAGAGAAAGGGTATACATTCATAACAGTATTTTTGCCACTCAGCGGCAGTCTGCAAATAAACACAAAAGCTCTGTGAATAACGATTTTGTGGCTACAAATAAATTTTCGCGAATAACGAGAATTGACTGTAATTTTGCATGAATATATTAGCATTAAACTTTTTATTTGTATAATTTTATCTTGCATTATTTTCTGAATTGATTTTTATTAAAATATATGTACAATTTTCCATCATGTTTAGGCTTCAATAAAGCATTATTCCAAACAATAAATTAAAACAAAAAATTACCAAAGCTGAAAACACAAGAAGTCTAGGCAGAATCCAACAGTTATCTTAAACATAAATGCCATGTTCTGAATCAGCACAAAATAATTACAAATATTTGCTAATTGATCAGAAATATTGAGATCATTATGTCTATATTAAACATAGTGATGTTATCCATTTCTGTGGTTTATCAGTGTATTGTTCTTTTTAGTAAGGGCACAGTTATATAGAAAAACAACATTGCATTTTATATAAAAGTAAAGAATAGATATCAAATTATTTCTATCTTTCAAAGTTCAATACTTTTAAGAACAAGCATGTTTGTAGATAGAACAAAGCATTTATTAATAAATTTAAAATTTAATAATAAATATTTTGTTCTGTCTACAAGAATATTTATACATTATTTTGTCATTTAATAAGCAATAGAAATTTTATACTGCATATTATCTAAAAAATTATCATCTGGGGAAAATATGTTGATTTGTAGTAATTTGTTTATAATTTCTGATTTAAATGTTTAATACATCATATGTTTTTTTGTAATAATGTCATTATTACAATTTTATATGCCAAATCTCAAATACAATAATCCAGTAGAAAATACATTATAAATTAAACTCCAGTTTAACATGTTAAAATCATACTAAAAAAGAATTCTACTAAAGAATTACATTATATAATTGATTTGTTTTAAAATGTGAATGCAAAATGATTCTAGTAAAATAGTAAATTCAAACTAACACAAGACTGCAAAAATTATTTCATTTGACAAACGTTTTCAACCCTCCTTCGGGTCATCCTCAGGTCTAATACAAATTGTTACAAGACAAACTTAAAGTAATTTGTGTAGTCTTATGCTAGTTTTGAATTTACTGTTTTTACAGTATGCAGAAGCAGAGAGATGCAAAGAAAAAGTGTTTCTATTTTTGTGTGTTGATTTTATTAAAAAATTTTATTTTATATTTGAAGTAATGCAATATTTTTACTTTAGATTTATAGAAAAATATGCCTAATTTTTCTATATTTTTATATTTAAAAATATCAAGAATTAAACTAATAATTATAGCACTTATATTTAAATATTAAGTGTAAACTAAAGAGTGTATATAATTAGCCTTAGCAGTATTATTACTGGTAAGTTTGAAAAATATTTTCATTAAATTAGTAAAATTTTGAGACAAATTTTAAAAGAATATGCTGGAAAAATAAAAAATGTGATTTTATACAAATACCAGCAAGTTATCTCTCTCCTATTGTAGGCAATAACATATATATATTTTTAATATCTTTGTTGGATCGCAAACCTTTCAATTTCATATTATAGTTTTTGTTATATTCAATAACAATTAAGAAAAATTAATATTGTATTAAATACTGTAGAAAGGCTTTCAAATTATTTTACTTAAAATATCATAAGTGTTGATCTTTAAATTCCAAAGTTCTGAAATGTTGAATTTATCTACTCTATACTTTAACATTAAAATGCTATACTGTAAATAACTTAACTTAATCATAAAAGTTTGGAAAGTACGGATTTATTATTAAATTAACAATATTTGAATCTGTGTTAATAAAAAAACAGATTCAAATATTGATGATTTTCCTTATATTCATTTAGTAGGCAAATTCAACTCTTATTAAATTTGAGGTTTATCATTAATATCATTAAAGAGTATTAATTCTAAGCTTTGAACTTGTCTTGGAAACTTGAAGTTCATGTATTTCTAGTATTGAATAAATAAAGGAATATGTTAATAATAACAGAACTATTTTAATTATCAGAAGCATTTTTAAATTAAATTACCAGTCAACTTTATTCTGCAATATTTTATGGTAAATAAATTACTTTAAATTTTAAAACACACACAATTAAAAAAATAAAATACTTTTATCATAATTAAAAAAAAATTATCAAAAAATTTTTTCTTGAAAAATTTGCTTCAGTCAATATAAACATCTTTGGTATAAAATTTATCAATATGAATCTATAACATGAATTTATAACTCAGTTACAATCAATATAAAATAAAATTTTATTTTTTGTTATAATTTTTATAATTTTAAAAAAATTGTATTGAGAAAATTCATTTAAAATCTTAAGAAAGAATTTTTGTTTTAATTAGGTTTTACAAAGACTTATAAAATCTCGTGGAAAATCCCAAAGTCGAAATTTGAATGTGCAAATGGTTGCTGCTGAAAAATTAGCACAGTGTCCTCCTGTAAGTTAATTTCTTTTTATTTAGAAATAACAATACAATAGGTCCTTGACTTATACAGTTTCAACTTTTGCAGTTTTTAGAGATACATGGATGCATCAGACTTTTAATTTTTGTTAAATTTCCATAAAATGCTGATGAAAAATTTATTAAACAATTTACATTTTTGGAAAAATATCACTTATGGCCATTGATTTTCTTATCTATAATTAAATTTCATTTGACCATTCTCTTTACTTAATGCACCCATTCATGTATATTAAATTTAAGCATTGTTGAACTTATATGGTTTATGATTTACCTGGAATTTTTTTAGCATATTAAACTGCATAAATTGGGGACCTACTGTATATAAAATTATTTTCTCTTGTTATAATAAATTATAAGCAAATGAAGTCAAGCATATATACTGAATAGTCATTTTAATAAAAGAAATAAATGTTTTCTTTGATCAGATATTTGAATTGAAGCATATTTTTGCTTTATTAAAGTGAATAGAATGAAAATTCATATTTGACTGCTTTTCTGATAACAACATAAGTTTTAAAAGAAAATTTATTAAAATTAAAAATAAATTAATTTAAAAAATTTATTAATAAATATTATAATTTAAAAAATTTTTTTTTTTCAAGCAGAAGACGGCATACGATATCGGTCTCGGCATTCCTGCTGAACCGCTCTTCCGATCTATTGGTATAAACTAATTTGTTTGTTAAAAAAATAAGTGCTGTTCAATTTATATAAATTAAGATAAATTGAACAGCATTTATTTATTAATTATCAATTTAATTAATTTTAATTAAAATTCTTATTTTATATTTTATTGAAATTTTTATAATTTGAAAATAATTAAATAACAAACTTATATTTGATATTTTTATAGAAGTATTTTATGTATTAGTCAATTAATCTGTATCATCTGCTCAAAACAACTCTTGTATGTAAAGTTTAAATAAGAAATTCACATTTCAATAATTTAATAAATTTTCAAAATTTTATAGATGCTAATAATATAATTACATTTCAATCAAATTTCAGAAAGAATAATTTAACTTGGTAAGGAAAAAAAAAGCCTAAAACTTTTATGTGAAATTTGAATTTTTTCAAATAACTGAAACAGTATATTGCAAAAAGAAACAGCTTATACACAAGTATATTGCATATGCTTGTGTATAAGCTTACTCCTAAATTTCAAGAGTTAGAATAATCTTAAATTAATTGAAATGAATTAATAAACTTTTTTTAAAAATTAAAAAATTTTTTAAATCCAGTCTAAAGTTATAGAAATAAATAGTAAGCTCTTTGACAAAACATCAAAATCATTGAAATATCATGGCACACAAAAGAGAAAGTGAGATATAGAGCAGGACATGACCATATCTTGTAACATACATTTCCCAACAAGACGATTTTATCAAAACAAAGAAACTGTTTTGCAAAAAAATCAAAGAAATAATACAATACAAGTACAGTACTTTATTAGTGTAGTTAGCATCTGCTAGTTACATAGGGGCTATAATTATAAAAAATAATACTTACAAATTTTCAGATTTAGAAATCAACAGTAAATAATTCACAAATATATTATATAAAACATAAAAACACTTAATATTCATATTTTGTTATACAGTTGAACTTCACTTATAACATTTCCCTAATATAGTACCAATTATCAATATCTCTATATTCAATCAGCTGATTACATTCACATAGAATATGATATAAACTGATATTATTTTTACAGAGAATACATACATCATCATTAATTTTTATTAGCTTATTATTAATATAAATTAGAATTACACTTAACCTGGAGAACAAATCTTTTAATTCTAAAAGGAAGAGAACTATTTATAACTGAATTATTATTGAACCAAGACACTTCTTATGGATATGTAGATTTCCTACCGAATATGACTGTACTCAGGTATGAATGAAAGTGCAAGTTAGTGGAATCCACTGATTGATAACAAGATACAGATAGGTAATATTCAAATTTTAATTATATTTACAATGATTACAATATTTACATTAAAACTAATGTTAGTAACTAAGCTTATATGTATGTGTACAAGAAAATTTCTTATCTATGTGTACAAGAAAATTTTATCAGCGTGACAATGGGTATTTACATAAAAGAATATTAAAAAAAATACATATTTCACTCACTTGTCAGTAGGTCTTCCCTTTCTTGATATGTCGGTGAAGGTCTACTTTTATTAAGAGTTTATCTAAGACCCGATGTAATTGGATTTTCCTGCGAAGGGCTTAATCCAAGAACATTGGTATAGATGATCGAAATTCCTCTCTTCACATTCACATGTGCGTATGACACCAGGGCTCCAGGTAAAAGTGTTCAAGCTCGGAGCGGAGATGACAAGTCTAATTTTGGAAGAAATGCCCTCTCATGACAAAATATATATATATATACATATATATATATTTTTCTATATAGTGGATAAGAACATGAACAAAGATAAGATTACAAATAAATATTTTAAATAGGATATTACAGATACCAATAGTGATAATTATCCCTCTATCTAGCCTCAAAATCCATTGTTATTTGATAATCTAGTAAATTCTGTTTTAACAAGTTTATATTTTCCATCCATGTAATATTATCCAAAGTTAAAAAACCTGCAGTGAAAAACCAAATTTAATCAAGTTATTTTCCAGTTTTTTTGCCCAATTAAAATACATATTAGGTTGTTTTATGTACCAATACCATAATTCATCAAAAATCCTTCTATTTATTGAATTTTGATTATTCCATCTTTTTAAAAACAAGATTGATCTGATTATCAATTTCATAAACACATTTGATCTATTTAATTCATATCTCAGGTACATATATTCAGGTACAAGTCCTACCAAAAAATCACTTCACAAAAACTAAGAAAAAATAAATAAAAAAATTTAAAAATAAATGGAGTTATGAAGTCTAGGATAGGAGTCTTTTTCTTGATATGAGTGCTAGGGTACTGGTAAAAAGAAGACGAAAATCTCGAATAACACAAGCAGGATAGAGAACCCTGGGAGCATGGAACAACACTTTTTACCAGTACCCTACCACCTAAACGACTTGAATGTAATAAGAAAAATAGCAAAAGATGAAAACAAGTGAATAGCAACAAAAAGAGCCCCAACTGTCTTTAACATTCTCCGAAACGAAAAAGACAAACTCAAAGGGCTGATTGTTTAAACGGGTTCTAGACCTCAGCTGCAGTCTGAACCACGGTTTTATAAAATTTGCATTGCATAAACGAAGCGTCTTAGCAGATGCAGCTCAGACAAGGTCTAGAAAACTGGTTTCTAAAGTCTATTTCTAGACCAGCCACTAGCCAGGTTTAGAATCTAGACTGTGTCTTCTTGCACATGCGTTAAATTTTCATAGTGTGTAGAATTCTTCATATTTAATTTGTATTATTACTGAGTGAAATATCATTTATAGAATATATTAAATGTTTTAAGTGTAATTTAAAACATTCTTCATTTCTTCACTTCAAATTTCTGCATATTACTGACGTCATCGATAGAGCCCGAGTTACTGATTGGCTGAAAATTTTCAAACGCCGGGGGCGCGTAAGAACTGTAGTAACAGCCAAGTTTTAGCTGTAGACGGATATAGTCAAGGTCTTTGCAATGCTTTTAAAACCGCAATTTATCTGAACGCCATCTAGACCCGGTTTTTGCTGTAAACCGTAGACGATAGAAACTCCGTTTAAACAATCGGCCCAAAGATTCGGAACGTACAGGTGTATACAAGATTCCCAAAGAGATGTACAACTGCAACGGGAAGCCGCATATATAGGAATGACCTCCAGAGCTGTACACAAGAGGGTTGAAGAACACAAAAAAAGACATTGTACAAGCAAAAAACATCCACCTCTCTAGCGCAGGAGGCCTACAGTAAAGACATAGAAATTTTATGGGATCAAACGAAAGTAATCAAACCAGTTCCTCCATGCATGCAACCAACTATTACAGAATCCCTAGAAATACTTCATAGAAAGCAAAGTGAAAATCTAGTAAAAGAGCCCCGACAATATTTAACATTCTCTGAAATGAAAAAGACAAACTCAAAGAATCGGAACATACAAGTGTATACAAGATTCCCATCAGAGATGTACAACTGCAATGGGAAGCCGCGTATATGAGTGACCTCCACAGCTGTACACAAGAGGGTTGAAGAACACAAAAAGGACATTGTACAAGCAAAAACGTCCACCTCTCTAGCGCAGGAGGCCTACAGTAAAGAACACAGAAATTTTATGGGATCAAATGAAAGTAATCAAACCAGTTCCTCCACGCATGCAACCAACTATTACAGAATCCCTAGAAATACTTCGTAGAAAGCAAAGTGAAAATCTAATAAATGATAGGATGGCCTGGGAACCCTCACAGGCATGGAGGTTTGCCTTAACCAGAGCACTGAAACCAACAATAAATTAATTGTACCCATAAATGAACTTATTAACTCGATGGTGTACTATGTTATAAGAATTGCTAACGGGATGTCGTCTTTCACGTCCGTCATTTAAAACTGTTTTTTACTTTTACTGTATTTTATTTTAATTTAATTTAATTTTATTTCAGACAGACATGATGTGATCTTATTAAGTCTCCTTGTCTTTCGGAAAGTAGGCTAAAAATAATTCATATTAATAAAGAAAATTTAGACTGATACCTTTATACTGGTACAAATAATCAGAGGTATATATCCTTCGTTTTATAAATGCATCCCTTAAAAATTGTTTAAAATAAATTTATTAATGCATATTTAGCAGTTTATAATAATTATTATCTGTTCAGTTTCCCCATTGGCTAAAGGTTAAAATTCATTCCAGTATCATAAGAAGTAACAAAAAGAATGTTCTATCTTTTCCATTAATGATTATTTACATTTCTGGCAGGATCCTTTTGCTCTTTTTTCATGCTGTACCAAATTCTTTTCACTTTATCCTTTATTATTCAAAGGGTGTTCAAAACTTCAAATTTATAGAAAATGCTATATTACATAGAGTTTACAGTAATTTGAAATTTTTGAATCACAGTAAACTCTATGTAATCTGATGCTTTATAATCCAACATATTAAAATTTCCTGTTTTCTGAAATTAAAGCACATTTTACCAGTTATGTTTATAATAGAATTTATTATGAAATATGCATTATTATTATTTTATAAATTAATATGTATTTTAAGTTTATTCAATAATAAAATGCAATATGTTTTAATAAACATACAACAAGTTCTTTTAATGATAAACAAAGCAAAACAACTTAAGTAGAACCAGAAAAAAGATTTAATAATAATTTTTTGTTGTTAATCTTTTCCTCATTCTATTTAAGCTGTTTTATTTTGTTTAATATATTTATTGATAATAAATCACTCACAAAGTTTTCCCTGTTCATTTAATCGACTTATTTCATAATTTTTGCTGATAGTGCATAACTAATGCCTCTTTATATTTTGAAACTTTCCAGTTCCCCAATACTTAATTAAAAAGAATATTTATTATATTAAAGAAATATAGTATTTTTTAAATTTGACTAACATGATAATTTTCATTAAATCATTTAATAATATTTGTAGTGTTATAACTATAAAGTTTTCATTTATCATGTATACTTGGGGATTGAGGTATACAGTTAGATCATATATCATTAATTTAGGTAGCTTTGAGCATGTAGTTTTAATATGTTTATCATAGAAAAATGAAATAAAGTACAGTTGATTCTCGCTATTTGCAATAGTTACGTTCCGCAAATGCTTTGCGAATACTGAATTAGCAAATAGTGAACCATTGTGCCTAGAGGAAATATAGAGTGAGGTTCCTGCAAATCTTTCTTCCCAACATTTTCATACTTGGTTTATGTGTGTTTTTCTGTTCAAGTAGATTCATTCGTTTAAATTTTTTCTATTTTAACTAAACTAAAAAGATTTTCATAGTAGTAATAACATGATTTAGAATTGATATGATCAACTCCCATAACTGCATTATCAACATTGCAAAACTTCTAGCTTTGTCTACTTTTTCTTGGACAATTCTCGAATTGACCACTGATTGTCAGGTGCATCATGAGATGGCCAGCCAAAGCCTGAAATACTTGTAAATTCCAGGGCTGCCGAGAGGGGGTGACATCCGAGACTTATGTCATGGCCCACATCGAAAAGGGCCTGACCATCGAGCCAGATGTGTCACATAATGTGTCTGATAGTTTGCAGGCCACCACAAGAGTGCACTGTCTACCACCCAAAGCAGTTATACCAAAATAAACTATTGCCAATATAACAGTATTTTGATAGATGAAGGTTTTAAAATTTTTAACTATATACCAGGGCCATCGTGACATCCAAGACTTTTGTCACAAGCTCGACCATTGAGCCTGACATGTCACATAAGGTGTCCGATAGTTCTCAGGCCACCACAAGAGTGCCCTGTCTTCCACCCAAAGTAGTTATGCCAAAATAAACTATTGCCAATATAACAGTATTTTGATAGATGAAGGTTTTAAAATTTTTATTCATCCCTCATCAAAGGTTTTTAAATTTTATTGGCCTCATCTCAGATGAAGCAATAAAAATTTAAAAATTCTAAAAATTTTTATTCTTAATTAAAAATGTTCTTATTTAATATTTGTATTTTGTATGATATGTAATGGATCAAATTTTGAACTTATTGTAAATTTTTTAAAATAAATGTTTAATGTTTTATATGATTTTTTTTATTAAACCAAGATGATGTACTTTTTTAAGTGGGGCCCAGACCACAGACTTGTCACGTGCCTGAAAATTTCTCTTGGCAGTCCTGATAAATTCTCATATATTTTGAGTTTTGGCCAATCTAGAAGTGGCCATCCATTTTGCAAATTGTCTAGACTTTCAGCATTGGACATAACATATACAGTTGATTCCACTTAATTGGGGCAGCCGCTTTTTTGGGCCAAATCTCAAAGAACGAAAGCCAAACTAATAAACTAATTCATAATTTAAGTATTTAATTGGTACAGTAGCAGAAAAGGAATTTAGCAATTTTTGACATATTTTAGAGATTTTTGGAAGTAATGTCTACTACGTACACTAATATTTGGCAACACTAGCGTGATGTGAATCATTTATATATTGTTGTGCATCTGGCAAGTATTTGTCTGCTTAAGAGTTTACCATTATTGTACTTAGTGATATTCATTTACAATGTCAATTTTATTTAAAATTTTTAAATTTTTGCCAAGATGCCAAGAAATGATTTTTTCAAATAAAATTGCTGTCTGGATAAAATTAAAGTCAGTCATTTAATACAAGCCAGCACATACTTGCTGATATAACTGGTGTACCAAAATCAAAAAATAGACTACACTTGATGCATTTTTGCAGAATTAAAATTTGAAATTGTAAAATTTATCATGTATGTATTTATTTTTTCCTCATTATTTATAGTACAAGTATTTTCTGTATTTTAGTTTAATAAAGCATTAAAATACATACTTAATTATTATTTTTTACCTACATATTACATATTTTAGAATTTATTGTTAGTTCATTTAATTGGGCGAAAATGGATTAGTCCCAACGTGTCTCAATTAAGCGGAATTGACTGTGTGTGTGTGTATATATATACATATATATATATATAAATTAAATTAATATTTTGTAGTTAAGCCTTGTGTGGCAAGGACAAACAATAGAATTTTAAAACTGCAATTTGGCCTATCCAAATCAGTTTATTGCAGCTGTGTTTGGGTTTTCAAAAAAGGAACATAACTAGTTTATAATGATGATTCCTAAATTTTTTTTATGGCTGAAATTTTTTATTTTAAAAGATTTTTACAAAAATTTATTTGATATATTTTTGGAAAATTAGTTTTATCTTTGTTTCTCTATATTCTAGATTACTTTGTTTATGCTGATTTGATTATATGTTGAAATAAAGTTAATTACTGAACTTTTCTGCAAAAATTAATTTTTTATAGAATCTTAAAATTTTAATAATACAGTATAGATAATATCAAAATATTAATTCTGTTCTGTTTAAATAGACAATAGTCTTATTAATAAAAAAATATTGCATTTTAAGACAAAAGTCTTAAAATGCAATATTTTTTTATTATTATTTTTATTTATTATTTCACTTTCACTATATTTTTGACAAAAAATGAGAAAATAAAGAAAATAATGTAAATAAAGATCTGCCATTAAAAGGAGTGTGGCACTTTTATTATATTATTACAGCCATTCCTTTCCCATGCTTTTCCTATCAAGCATATAACACTTTGGGAAGACTAGTATGGTGAGTGAGGCCAGCCTAAACCATCTGGGTCCAATTAGAGCAAAGTAAAGAATATTATAGCTGTTTATATACAGTATGAGAGGAAATGATTTTTGTGTATGTTTGTTTTTTAAATATTAAAATAAAAATTACTTAAATGAAGATAAAGCATATCAATAAATATAGATTATTAATAATAATGACAATATTTCAATAAATTTATGTAAATTTTAAACCAATTACACAACATAATCAAAATTTGCATATTAATTGGTTTTTATTATTATTTTTTTGTTTGAAAATATTGTCTGATTTTCATCATCCGTGGCTTAATTTATTCAGAGCTGATATCCAAAAATAGCAATTATTTTGTTGGATAGCTAAATCTTCATATAAAAAATGTTTTCACTGAACTTATATATGGAACAAAAATGTCTGGAAAAAAAAAAAATAAAAAAAAAATGCTTACACTATTAGAAAGAAAACAAAAAACACAATAAATTGTAAAACTTTCAAAAGATTTTGATAAAAATTAAGCATGGTATGATTTTAATTTTTTGCATATTAATTAAACCTTAATTACTTAATTAGGTGACTTGTTAATATCAATATTTTTTTCACTTTCAATGTTAATAACAGTATTTTTTTCACTTTTTGTTAATGATTAAATATTGGGTACTGGACAAATACAGTTAAAAAAAAAATAAAACAGTCATGTTGCTTTCTTTTTGCATTAGTAATATCTCTCATGGTAGTGGTGGATCCTCTATATTTCTCTTCAAAGCAGAAATTGATTTCCACTTAGAAATCTTATATGCCACAAACGACACACATGCTTAAAGTTGTTTAGCATTCTGCAGTATTAATTCTATAGAAAATAAAACTTTTTTGAATTACATATTTATATTCAATAAGCAGTTTTATTTTGTTTTTTCTGGTTTGAAAATTATAGGCTATGGAAACTTCAACAATAATTTAGAATCACTTTGTATATTAAACAGGGCCATGCCAATGTTCTTGGAAGTCCTGAGGCCCAAGGAAGTAAAGAGGCTTGGCACTTTAATTATTTTGAAACAAAAAAAAAAACTATTAAAAGAAACTTAGTATAAAACAATAAATGAATATATGCATTATTTTATTTATAAAATTTTGTTTTATATCATAAAATTAGTAAGAATCAATAATAATAATCTATGATTTATACATTTGCATATAAGTAAATTGTATAATTGTTATCATATGATATAAAACAGAATCATAATTTTGTTTTATATCATATAATAACAATATTAGATTCTTTTTATGTATGGTTTTGCAGTAGTAATAGTTATCCCTGGTTAATCAGTCTAGTTTATTGTGAAATTTGAAAAATTGCTGTAAAATATTATATAATTAATACTTTAATAATTCTATTTTGTTAATTAGATAAATGCTAATAGATTCTAAGTAACAAATAATTCTGACTGTATATACTGAGAGTAAATAATTTTTTGAAAATAATAGAGAAATTTGGATTTTAATAATTTCACAATAATTGCTTTTCAACTTGTTTGTTTACCAAAATTATGTAAAAATTCATGAGATATTTCATTGTAATTTATTATACATCACTATAAAATACATAATCTCTCTATTTTGAAGAAACAGTAAGAAAATTTTATATGAAATCAGTAAATAAGGAGAATAGTTTATGAAATGTCTTAACTGAATGTACAAAAATAGTGTCTAAATCTGCATCATGTTTAAAAAAAATAATGTAATAAATTCTGTTTCTGGTATAATTTTTAAACCTGAATATTTGATAGTTTGAATTATTTGGTTACTGGATTTCTTCTTACTGTATAATATAGTTGATTAAAAATATATAATTTGATAATTTTTCATTTCTTATATTAAACAAATCATTTAGGAATTAATTAATGAACTGATGACCAAATACTAGCCCAAATAATCCTAACAGTACTAATTCTAGAATAAACAGAAATTAATGATTATATTAATTTGAGTTAAGGTAACTGCATTTATTGACTTGGTTTTTTTCAACAGAAATGACAAAATCAAAAGTTCTAGTTGGAAATGCGTAAGAGGACTTTCTTCTTAATTGTCTCACTAGCCTTTTTTTCATGGGCAGCAGTTACATACCACCTTTTTCTGCAAAGACCACAGGGAAAGGTAAATAATATTAGTTAAAACTTTTTTATTGATTATTCTCAAATTCAATATTTCAAGCAGGAAAGAAAAATTAAATATGATAAATGATATAATACTACTATAGTTTTGTAAAAATTCAAATTAATGAAAAACCTTATATGCCATTGAATGTATCTTTCATGGTTTTACCATATTATGTTTGAAAGGGATTAATTTATATTAAAACTTGATATTAGAATTCTGATAAAAGATCTATTTTAACAGAAGATGGATTTTAGTATGTAAAATAAACTGAAATACACAAGTTTTCATGTAGCTTATGTTCCTCAAAAATAAAAAAATACAGAGCATTTGCACAGGTAAAAATTTTATTTAAATTATAACATTTTCAGCCTCAAAAGCAATAGCCTATCTTTAGCCAAACATTAAAAATACAGTCGGACCTCCATATATCGAAATTGAAGGTGTCTTAGAAAAATTTCAATATATAGAAACCTGAATTTTCTCTAATGTAGTATAGTAGTTAAGTGATATTTTGTCCTATATCGCCTTTTTCGCGGCCCCCTGACGGCGGTGATGGTGGCTCACAGCTTCACAGCCCCCTGACGGCGGCAATGGTGGCTCATGGTTTGTAAAACTCCAACAAAAAAATTTTGGGAAAAAATATATAAATGAAATTTTTTTAATGTTAAAAAATATATGTACAGTATATTAATGTATTAAAAGTCTGCTGCATGTAATAGATAAATGAAAAATAAGATGGACAAAACATGCATTTATTAAACAAAATAAATTAGAATAATTTAGAATATTGTATTTAATTATCAGATGTAAAGTAATTTCGAATATCCTGCTGAAGTAATTTCAATGCAGATTCCTCATAAAAATGTTCCTGCTGAAGTAATTTCAATGAAGATTCCTCATAAAAATGTTTGCATTTATTGTGTGATTCAAAAATATTTTCTGCAAATTGAAACCCTTGGCAAATCGTTTCAAATGCAGCCATTATTTCTTTTTTGGAAAACGGTACCAATTACACCACTGATTCTTTTATGAACTTTGACATTTAAGGTTGTATCTTTCCTTTGATATTACTTTTACGGGCTTTATAATTATTGCAATTATACCCATAATGATGCATCTGAATGGCTTTAGATCCTCCATGTTGTCACATCATACTTTCGCGCAAGAAAGCAATTGAATTTTCTCTTTCTAACTTGTATTGTCACTTTAATGGTTCATCAGGAAGTTCAGTTTAATAAGTGAATAGCTTATCTGCAATCAATTTAAGTAGATACTCCATCCAATCTGCGTGGATGGCAAAATTCTGTAGATGAAATAAGTTGATTCAAAATTTTTCTGAGACGTCCTCTTTACTCAAGATACCAATCTGTAATCACGTATCAAATTTAGACAGTTCTATTGGTAAAATTTCTCACAAGACTATATGTCTCCAAGCAACAACGATAATCATGTGTAGATTGATCACTGCTAAAATTAACTGATAGTAGTAAACAGGGAAAGACACGTAAAATACAATAAATTGGGTGCAAGATTTCTAACCCAGATAGATTACACTTTTATTTATAAATATTCTGAAAGGCATTGCTGTTATTTTTTTATATCTATACATTACCAAAAAATTAGATTATTTTTATTATCTGACATATTCAGGTATGGCCTTTAAAGAGTATGTAAAAATGAAAAATATTTTCAGTCGTAACATCACTACAATATCTCTTAGATAATAGTCATACATTAGTTCGCAAAAATTTTCATTTAACTTAACTGAATGGCTTTAGAACTGCCATGTACTGACATTACACTTTTGAGCAAGAAAAACAACTGAATTTTCTGTTTCTAAACTGTACAGTCATTTGCGAGTGGATAGAATGTCTAATGATATCAAGAAAAATTAAGTAGGATTTAGAGCAATGTGCTTCAAGGAAGATACACTTTCAAACAAGTAGTGAAGAGCGGAGCCGATGAGAGGAGGGGGATGGAAGCCGGATGGCAGAGTGGTAATGCATTGGCGTGCTATGCAGAAGGACCCAGGTGTGGCATCTCCTAAAAAGTTTTTTCGGAGTGCTGGGCCCGGTCATCCCCGTCCTTCACCATCCAACCCCCTCTAAGATGTGGGTGCAGACCATGGTTGGAATTGGTCCTGTCCCTTAGTAATATCCCTGATTGAAAAAGGGCATAAAAATGCAAAAAAAAGAATGAGAGAGGGAAAGGAGATGACGGGGTAAAATTTTCGGGTATTTTTTGTTTTTTACACGCTAATTAACCATAGAAGGACAATCCTGAAAATCAGAGTCCCAGTGATGTAATAGATTGCATCAAACTTATAACTTTAAAATTATTTGGAGCTCATATAAATTTTTCCTCCAAGCCCAGCGACATCTCTTAACACCCTGGCAAAAAGTTTTAGTCCCAGTGGAGCATTTAATTAAATTCAATAGAAACTTCTACAATTACTCCTAATTACTTGGATATAAAATGCAGAATAATTGTAAAGTTGATAAGAAATAAGAGCAGATTGATTATCCAATAACACTAAATAAATCGTTGAGAAAATGATTGGATAGAGACCAATTGGAGAACATGCTTTAATTCCCAGAATGAGTCTTAAGTTGAGTGATCACGATTTTCCATTTGAATGGTGAAGAAGTTCCCAGTGAAACCAGCATATGTAATCACAATAATTAAGATTTGAGACGAATCTTTGTATTCAATTGAAGTTTATTTTAAAAATGTATTTTCTCATAGTCAATTATCTATTGCAGCATACCAGCAAGTGATTCAGATAATATGTAATTTGTTCTTTCCAGTTATCCCAAAAATTCCGTAATTAATTTTTCTAAAAAATATGTTCTTAATTAATAAGACAAACTTCGTTAATAACAAAGAAGTTTTGCCTAATAATTAATTTAATGATTTCAAATTTAATCTATAAAATCATTCACCGATCACCGACAAATTCTTATATTGCTGGCATAGCTGCAACAGGTTTACTAGTAGGAATAATTAAGCAAGTGTTTTATGTTGCAATTGGTTTAAATGCTGTGACATCACATGTGACAATTATACTAGAGGTAAACTCTTAGTCAGGCCATAGTAATCTAAGAAGAATTTTTTATAAACCATAAATCTATAAAACTAATCTAATAAACTCTAGAGATTCTCTAATGGAATAGAGCCATGTTTGGGAGAGATCTTTGGATGACTGATCATTAATCATATTAATAAATCTATTTTGATCCTCAATAAAAATACTCTGAGTTCTTCATGTTGGCACTGCCAACAAAGATCTTAAGAGACAAATTAAAGGAGCATTACAGCAAACATAAAAAACAAAGAACTTAGGACTGCTTTGACAGTAAGGATAAATGAATATAATATAGAAGTTATATGAGATAAAAGTTAAGATCATTCAGACTTACTCAGATTTTAAACAAGCTAAAAAACAGAGAGTATTTGTTATTGAGGATCAAAATAATTTATAAACATGAATAACAATTAGTTGTTTGTCTGAGAATTTATTTCATTAAGTTAAAGAATCTCTAACTTAAAAATTTTGCTAATGGTTTATATAAAAGATTCTTCCTAGATTGCTAGCAATTTTTAATTTTGTATTATTAATATGCTCTTCATATGGCATATTCTCATTTAATTTTATAGAAGACCATACTGATATGTTATTTAAAAACATATATAAAATAAGATCCTGTTAAATGCAGATGATAAGTTCCCAAAAACCAAGCACTAAACAAAACAGATTTAAATGAGGTCATCTTAAAATGTAAATAATGGAGATAGATGAAACAGAACAGTGAATAAAAAGTTTGTTGAGGTTATTTCCGTTTGAGAGTGAATAAAAAAAATATGAATATCATTTTTTTATTTTATTTTGTAACATGTATTATTATTATTGTATTACATTAATTATGGAAATTTTTTTATTGCTAATATCAATTTGTATTCATAAATCATTTATGAAAATGAAAAATATTCAAGTAAATAATTTATGTTTGTGATGAGGAAGGTTCTTCCTCATTTGACACGTTTTTTCATTAAGAAGTCATCTAACATTGTTTGCCTTTTCTTCTTTCATTCAGTAAGCAATGATGATATTAAGACATTGCATCCATGAGATAATTGTTATTTTATTATTGTAAAATAACATTGATGACCAATCATAAATATGAACTGTGACCATAGCAGACTTTCATATGTATGGCATTGTACTAATATTGAACACACTGTCAGACAGAATAGGAATTTCAAAGCAACAAATTCGTGTGATTTTAGATTTATGTGAATATAATGGTTTGAAAAACAATGCCAAAGTGAATTGATAAAGTATATAATTTGAAAAAATTGCAATAAACAGGATCTTACTGTATATATTTTTGATAATTATTCTAAGAGAGATTTTAAATTGTTTAGAAATATTAATAATTCTGTTCAACTATTCTTATATTCTATAACATTTGTATCTGCAGTTTTAGATGTGTAACTAATGATAATTAACTTTTAACCAAAAAAAGTTTCTGTATCTAAGAGATGATTAAAGTGTTTCCACAAATCAGCAATAAAAGCAAGTTATGGATTTATTCAAAATTTTTAAATGAAATATGATATGAATAAGCTGTTTATTCTTTGTAATAAGAAAAATGCATTTCAATTTTGTCAATTCTTTTTGCAGAAAAATAAAGAAAATACAGATAAAAATAAAAGTGTAATGTAATTATTAATGTAATTAAGTGTAATAAAAGTATAATATAATTATTTTTGCTATAAATTTGAATGCATAAATATAAGCAATTCTTTTTTAATGCCACTTCCAATCGTTGATTGATTACCAAATAATGGAATCCATTCAGGCCCAATCACAAATTATCCACATCGATGATAGAATCATCAGAGTATTATAGTAAGGACATTCACATCAGTGATTGATCCCAAGTAAATTCTCTGAAGAAGGAGATGCAGATTCAATTACAGATCCTCTTTTATGTTAGATTTTTATTATAGGTAGTGCCATAAGAAAAAAGTTCAGCCTGTCAAGACCACGAGAAAAATATTTAGAATTAATTTCAAGACTCACTGTCAATAAATTTCAACACTTACACCAGTGATGCACAAACACCAGTGACTATATGTCATCATCTGAAGTCAAATTGAGCCATTATTAGAACAATTTTTTTTTTAATTACAGATAATCATAGCTATAAGTTAGAAATTGTTCAAAATCACAGATTTCTTATATATAGTCTTTTTAAAAAACAAAAATATTTAGGTATAAATATGGATTGGGATTTCTTTATATGTTCAGGCACTTTAATCAGTATTAAAAGTATTTATCAAATTAAATTTTCAACATCATGAAGAAAAAATTATTTGAATATATTCAATTGATATTGAATATAATAATATAGGATTATTTTTTCTTTCCAAGGAAATTCATTTTAAAAATCTATCCTTATCATATTTTGATTTTAAAATCTATCTAGGCAAATTATCTGCTATCTGATTATTTTCATATCTAATATGAATTGAATATTAAAGGAAATGCTTTTGCTTGATATTGCAAATTGTTCAGAAATATAGTTAATATAATTAAAATATTATTTTTAAAAACTTAACATATAAACTTACTTGGAATTAACTTACGATTTTGTTTTACCCTTAAACTCCTCTTTGGAATATTATTTTCTATAGTATCTATTAAAAATATTTAAGCACATTCAATAAATTTTGAAAATAAAATAGCAGTTTATGTTGTATTTAATAAAATAATTTTTTTACTTACTTATCTGTGCAAGGTTGGAACTGTATTTTCGTTTGAGACGATTTCTCAAATCTTGTGAATTGTAAGCTTGAATTGAAACTAAAAGATTTTAAGACATTAATATTTTCTTCTATTTTGCTCTGATTTTTTATTTTATATATAAAATTATTATAACAACAAAACTCATAAAATTTAACAATATCATTAGAAATAATTCATTCTAAATAAAATTATATCTGAAGAATAGTATCTATATTTATAAAAATAAATTAATTTTATTCAATTATAAAAAGAGAGCAAGACAATTAGAAATTAAAAATCAATTGAATTACTAATTATTTTTCATAGACAGTGCCTTTGTTTTACCACAAATTAGATCTGGATATATACTAACTTATTCCATTTCTCTAACACTGATTTTTCGCAAATATCACTGACTATTCCACAATTTTACATTAAAAATATTTTTTCTTTAAAACTACATTTATTTAATTTTTTAAAATTCCTAAACATTTAATTTTCTTAAAAATACAAAGATTGCATGGCCACCACAGAATATGCATTTCGGCATCAACTGCCCTCTTCAGTTCTAACTGTGCCATGCTGAAAAAAATTTTTTTACAAATCAATATTTTACAAATTAAATTTATTACATTAATTTTAAAATAACTAATTTACATACCAGTTTCAATTAAAGCAATTATTTATACTAAATTTCTTAAAAAACAACAATGTCTTCCAAACTAATAATTTTTTTGAAACAATTTCTTTTAAAACAACCAAGGTCCTCCAACTTGGTAATCATATAAAAAAGGTTTTCTTCATTTCTAAATTGGTTTTAACAAATTATATTTAATTAATTTTATAAAAATTATAATCTATTTCTTTTACTAAATTATAAATCCTTTTACCTTATATTTAATCCAAAAAGAATTTACAATGCATAAATTCATTCAAATACTACATTTTATCTTTTAGTAAGTATTGTTTTATTTTCCTTCAGGAGACCCCAAGTGATGTACTATCATTTTAATAAATAATAATTAATAACTCGAAACTCAAATAAAACCAAATAAAAAGGACATACCTTCCGAAATCCTATTTTAGCCAATATTTTATTTTAAAAATATTTGAAGATTTATCTCAAATATTTTTAGAATAAAATATTGGCTAAAATAGGATTTCGGAAGGTATGTCCTTTCTATTTGATTTTATTTGAGTTTCGAGTTATTAATTATTGTTAATTAAAATGATAGTACATCACTTGGGGTCTCCTGAAGGAAAATAAAACAATACTTACTAAAAGATAAAATGTAGTATTTGAATGAATTTATGCATTGTAAATTCTTTTTGGATTAAATATAAGGTAAAAGGATTTATAATTTAGTAAAAGAAATAGATTATAATTTTTATAAAATTAATTAAATATAATTTGTTAAAACCAATGTAGAAATGAAGAAAACCTTTTTTATAGGAAAAAATATAGCATAACCTCAACTGCACAATATAATTTATTCAATTTTGCATGATCTTACACATTTATAGTTATAAAATTTAACTCAAATCTTTATTCTTTACATTCTTTCTTTCATAATAAAGTTCAAAATAAATACTACTTTAAGCTTGGATCTATATAAAAAAGGTAGTTTTTTTTTTGTAGAATAATCTATTTCATTTATAAACAAACTGGAGGACTTTCAGATTGATTAAACCTTCTTCAGCAGTTTTTAGTATACATACATAAATACAATATCTATATAAAAAAGATTATTCTACCAAAAAAAAACTACCTATTTCATTTATAAACAAACTGAAGGACTTTCAGATTGATTAAACCTTCTTCAGCAGTTTTTAGTATACATACATAAATAGAATTATAAATAGAAATTTTCTATTTATGTAACTGCTGAAGAGGGCTTAATCAAGCTGAAAGTGCTCCAGTTTGCTTATTTATAAATGTAATAAATTATTCTTCCTAAAAACTGAATTTGTATCTATTGTCTACATAAATAATAAAATTTTATGCATGTAATTCCTTGACTTATTACATCATCCATTTATTAAATATATAAAGTTTTTCTATCCTGCTTATCAATAATATCAATAGTGCTTGTGTATTTATTTAGTCATCCATTTATGATGGTGTGAATTCTGTGATTAGTCAATGAAATTCATGTGCATATATATCCATATGCAATGATCAAATATGCTAACAACATTCTTCTTATGTGTGATTCTTATAGTATATATTTGCTAACATTATGCCAGTGGTTTCCAAACTTTGTGTCTACACTCCCATTTTTTCATAAATTGATAAGCCCTCCATTTTCATAACAGTTTAATATTTTAAATACTTTCTACTTACAAATTAATATTACAAAACAATATACCATATTTCGTATAAATAAAGTTTTTATACATAAAAATATGTATAAAAAATTATTACTCCATAATATAATTAAACAAATCTTATAAAAAATGAAAAATAGAATATAAAGTACATGTTTAATACAGCATGTAAGTATTAATATAATATTTAATTAATGAGATTGGTAGGCTTATTTTTCAGCACAAATTCTCTCAAATCAGTATTATTGAAGATATCACTACTTGCAATTCTTTTTCAATCACTAAATGAGATCAATATTTTGTCTTTTAAATAGATACAGTACATATATCCATGTACTCAAACTTTCTGCTGTATTTATAATCCTTTTGCTGATTCATTTTTTTTTTGTCTGTCTCAAAAATGATATTACAGAAAGTTTGAGTACATGGATATATGTACTGTATTTATAATCCTTTTGCTGATTCATTTTTTTTTTGTCTGTCTCAAAAATGATATTTTTGTTAATTCTTGTGTGCTTCCTGGCAGTAGACTAGTACCCTTCTAGTGGGGTGTCCCCTACAGTTTGGAAAACACTGCATTATGCAATAAATATTTGTAGTGGAAAAATTATAAATTTAGGAAATTTACAACTTTTAGAAGATAATATATGATTATTTCTATAATTATGCATAAGTATCAATATAAATTAAATGTAATTAAACACTCCAGGCACTGCAGATTGCATTAGCTAATTCAGTATAAATTTATTATAATTAGTAAAAAAATATAATTTATTTTTATTCATATATTTTTAGATGATATCTGAAAGCGTTTATAATTCAAAGAGGATACAAACCAAATCTGGTAATGTAGATTTTGTCACAGAAACAGATAAAGAAGTTGAAAATTTTCTGATTAATTCATTTAAAGCTAAATATCCATTACATAAGTATGTATTGATTTATAAATAATTAAAACATTTTGAATTTTTTTTTTAATCAATATTTAATAACTTGTGAAAAGATTTATAGGAGAAGAGTCAAAAGCTGCAGGAATCCATTCTGAACTGACTAATTCTCCCACTTGGATAATTGATCCTGTTGATGGAACAATGAATTTTGTTCACACGTAACTAAATAAAATTAATAAAACATATATATAATATTTTTGTTTGTATTCATTAAATTTATAATAATAATTTTAGGTATCCTTTTGTAGCTGTTTCAATTGGATTAGCTGTTAACAAAGAGGTGAAGCCATTATAACTAAATAGTTTTGCTATTTAATGGAATGAACTTACTTTAACGTCCAACTCTGTTTTTACAAAATTGCTAGGTTGTACTTGGAGTGGTTTACAATCCTTTATTGAAAAGACTATATGAAGCAAGAAAGGGCCATGGTGCATTTTGTAATGGTGTTAAACTGCAGGTTTCTGGACAAACAGGTAAGCAGTATTATGAAATACAGAACTCCTCAATGAGTTCTGTACTCAATTTGTACCTTAAAGTCACGATATTTTCTCTCTATATCTAAAGTTGCGATATTTTCGTTACTTTGAGTATAGAGCAGGGATGGGCAATTATTTTCTGCCATGGGCCGGATAAACAATCTTCAGGCTGAAACGGGCCGTGTGAAAATTGAAAAGTACCTAAGGGCGAATTTAACCTTAAGGTGCATAATTATATAATTATTAATTATAATTATGTAATGAAATTATTGATGATGACATTAGCTACTCCATTAACAATTAATAAAAACAACTTTAACATAAAATGACTACTCATGTTCAAGCAAGATTGATTTTTGCACAAACACATTCCTCTCATTATCACACGGGACAGGAATAATGGTTGTGCCAATTTATCTGCGCATGTTCTTGTCAATCTCGCTATTGTGTGTAGCCATTTTTGTGATACTTACACAAAAAATATATTTCTGTATAAATATTATTTTTAAAATATTTTTTCTTGTGTTATTTTTTTAGTTTTTTTTGTATGCAAAGAATTCAAATGCATCCGCAGAAACTATTTTTCAATAGAAACATTAGAAAATAATTTGTCTTAAGAATTAATAAATTCAGATAATTTTCTTTAAAAACAAGTATTTAACAACCTATTATATCAGAATGTTACCAAAATATTAGGTATCTAAGTAATTAATTTCGTAAAACAAATAATATCAAAATTTGGAGTAACTCTGTAGTATACGTGTACACTAGCGACAATCCATTATTTTACACTACAAAGCGTCAATTATTTGTACATGTACACTACCGACAGCATCCATTATTTTACACTACAAAGTATCAATTATTTTTTTTTCTTCTTTTCGAGTCGAATTTTATAAATGTGGTCCTTGAAACTTAGTGTTCTAGTTTATGCAGTGGGCGGTATAAGATGCCTTCGCGGGCCGCCTTTTGCCCACCCCTGGTATAGAGTATAGTATAAACTAGAAATAAGAATTAAAACATTTGCTGGTAATAAATCATAAAGAAAATTTATTCGAAAACAATTCTTTGGTATACATATGAATATAATTTTACCAAGTATTAAAGACAAAACCAAATATTCACACTAATGAGCTGGGTGTACTTGTTTACTTTATATGAAGACTTAAATCTTGGATAAATATTTGATACTGTGGGATGTAGAGCTTCAGCATTTTGCAGAGTTGGCAATTTTTTGATTTTATAAATGTTTTGTGCCAAGCAGCATTTTCAGCACTAATAGGTAGTACAAAATGTTAGAAGTATGTTTAGGGCTATTTCAGGTGTTGGAAATTCGGTCCTAATCCCTAGCCAAAATTCATTTAACGATTTTTTGGAAAACTCAAGTTTTAAACCTATGTCACTCAATAACTTGGCAAATTCTTGAGTGTTTAATGATAACTGACTGACATTAATTATTTTAACGATTTTTTTTATTTTAGTTGAGTATGGTTTATGAACCCTATTTTCTTTTTCATCTATCAAAGTCATGAACATATTATGTGTGTAATGTTGCAAATTGATTTTGAATTAATTTTTGGTTATTGCACGTTCCAGAAATTTAATTTTGCTAAAATTTCTGTGACTCCCAAATTTACTTATGCAATTGCGATTCACACTTTGAGAAGCTATGATCTATATAATTTAGTATACAGTGCATTATTGAAATTTTTCATTGTAATGTCACTGCTTCAACAATAGTAAGCTCAATGTTAAATAATTAACTTGGCAGTGATATAGGAAAATTATGGACTCAATACAAAAAGTTAAATATTTTTGGTAGAAAATTAGAATTTTTGTAAATATTTGAATCCTCTGATACACAATATTTTTTTAATGCATGAAAAGTAATAGAAGAAGAAAAATACCTAAAGTCTTACATTCTTCCCTATCACTTGGGTAATGAAATTATTTGTAAAGTCACCATTTTGCATGGCTTTGCAAAACTAGTAATTCTCACCTCATCACTATATGTATGTATATATCACTCAGAGCCTCATCACTATTCAAAAAGATTGTGCCAAAATTTACAAGCTTGTAGAGGATAAAATTCTGAGTAAAAAAGTCTTTGTCACTCAATAACTTGGCAAATTCTTGAGTGTTTAATGATAAATGACTGACATTAATTATTTTAGTTGAGTATGGTTTATGAACCCTATTTTCTTTTTTATCTATCAAAGTCATGGACATATGTGTGTAATGTTGCAAATTTATTTTGAATTAATTTTTGGTTATTGCACGTTCCAGAAATTTAAGTTGCTAAAATTTCTGACTCCCAAATTTACTTATGCGATTGCGATTCACACTTTGAGAAGCTATAATCTGTATAATTTAGTATACAGTGCATTATTGAAATTTTTCATTGTAATGTCACTGCTTCAACAATAGTAAGCTCAATGTTAAATAATTAACTTGGCATGATATAGGAAAATTCTGGACTCAATACAAAAATTTAAATATTTTTGGTAGAAAGTTAGAATTTTTGTAAATATTTGAATCCTCTGATACACAATATTTTTTTAATGCATGAAAAGTAATAGAAGAAGAAGAAAAATACCTAAAGTCTTACATTCTTCCCTATCACTTGACTTCACAAATAATTTCATTACCCACCATTTTGCATGGCTTTGCAAAACTAGTAATTCTCACCTCATCACTATATACAGGGTGATTCAAAAAGATTGTGCCAAAATTTACAAGCTTGTAGAGGATAAAATTCTGAGTAAAAAAGTCTAGTCTCGTTTTTTGATTTGAGGCTCTGTTTAAAAGAACCTTTAAAGCTAAGCAATCACCATTGAGTACACAGAGTTACGACGCATCGCTCTCCTATTTACTATTGGATTGTAAGAAGCAAGCGATGCAATGCGACCAACCATTGAGTACACAAAGAGTTATGACGCATCGCTCTCCTATTTACTATTGGATTGTAAGAAGCAAGCGATGCAATGCGACCATCTTGGAACGTGATGTGTCATGACACTGTGTACTCCATGTTGATTGTTAGCTTAAAAGGGTTATATCTTTCAAACGGAACCTCAAATCAAATGCAACTTGGCATATACTGATGTACTGTAATGTATTAGGAATTTTCAATGGTTTTGCAACAATTTGTGTACTCGATGTTGATTGTTAGCTTAAAAGGGTTATATCTTTCAAACGGAACTTGGCATATACTGATGTACTGTAATGTATTAGGAATTTTCAATGGTTTTGCAACAAAATGTGTAATTACAGATATGTAAATTTTTAATATAAATTTGAACTATGACAATATTTTGTTTTAAGGAAAATTTATTTGGTCAGTATTTTTTAACATTTTTGGTCAGTATTTTGTAAAATAAATGGCTAGTATAAATGGATATTTTGATCAGTATAAATAATTAAATGTCAGTATCAAATTACATTTGGTCAGTATAAATAATAAAATTGCAGTAATATTTTTTAGTTGGTATTTTTTATTGGTTCTTTCGGACACGTGTCCTCATTATATATACCAATTTTGGAGTCTGTACCATGGATAGTTTGGGAGAAATCGAAAATCTTAAATTTATTCATGAGCCATGCAGACAGAGCTACAGGGGCTATGGGATTTTCAATGTTAAATTGAACCGTTAATAACTTCGTTAAAATTAGAGCTATGTCTTGTGATTGCATATGGCTGATAACTAGAACTAATAATGGCAACTTGATCCAAGTTTCCATTATCATCCGTGGACAACTTGGAAAGGGTTAAGGCTTGTTTACAGTCCAACATGGCAGAGATGATCGTCGAGGTTAGAAATTGAATTTTTGTACGTGCTATGCAGGCAGAACTACAGGGGCTATGGGATTCCAATGTTAAAATAAACTTTATCTTAACTCGATTAATATTATATTAATATCTACCAAATATAAATAAACTAGACTTTATAAGGTATCCTATGAATCTTCCAGATTTGAATTCCTAGCTACTGCTTAGTGTTAGAGAAATGGAATAAGTTATTATATGTCCAGATCATATTTGTGATCAATTACTTAAAAAAATATATTTTACATAGTTATCAGAATTACATTGCAAAATAATAAAATTACAATTATTTTTCCATAATTCTAGTCATCTCTTAATTTAAAAATAGAAAACATTTTCCATTTTCACAGAGAGAAATCCTTAAATGCCAATTTCATGTTATTTTTTCATTGTTTAATAATTTTTCTCTAAAAATAATGCATTTTTAAGGCTCCCAGACATGTGGCTAATAAACATTTCACTGATGATCACTGTACTGAATGGATATATGGCCAAATTGACATTCAGCATTAGCTTGCAGGTAATAACTGAGCATAGTTACTCAAATTTATTGTTGCTTTCAGTAATTTATATGTGAAATATGGATGTAGAAACTTTATTAAAACCATTTCCAATTTTAAAAATATGCTACACAACTTAATTTACTGTTAACAATCAGAAACAATCTATATTAATTCTTATATGCCTATAGACATGCCCACTCTATCCTAGTTGGCAAAGTCACTTCTGCTGTTTACATTTTGTGATTACCACCTTTAATCATTTATAACTCTCTTAATTTTTTTTAGATAGAGATTCACTTCCTACAGGAGAAATGCTTTATATATATAAAACATTTCTTTCATGTGTGAGACATGCAATTACACTTACACACACACACCCACACACACACACACACACACACACCCACACACACACACGTGTGGTTTATGAGTTAATTTGGACCTGGAAATTGCTCATAAAATAATAATTTGTAAACTAAGAATCAATTTCCTATTAATGTAATGTTAAAATCAGAGGTTCCATTCTTGGCAATGCAATTTGACCACAATAAAATTAAGCCAACAAAATAAATAGTTTATTTATTAAGTAATGAGAAATGAAAATATAGACTTTAAAATAAAGCAAATTATAATAACAAAGAAATTATTTGTGCCATATAAATTTTTTTTCATTATTGTTAACAGATAAATATATTATCTTTAATACAAATGACCTTCTGCTTTAGACAGAAACTGGGATAGAAGTTATTTATAATATGTCAGTAAAATTAGAGAGTGCACCACTTCTGCATTTTGTCAACCATTTTGTTTACACACAAACACACAATACATATTGTGTGTTTATATGTATATATGAACCTGAATTGCAATAAATAAATGCTGAACATTCATAAAAAGACATTTAAAATCACAACAATATGACTGGATTTGTAGCAAAAACTCTGTCTGCTACATGATCAAAAAAACAAAATGATAGCCAAAATGCAAAAGTAG
The DNA here is from genome assembly GCA_000484575.1 of Olivierus martensii. NCBI lineage: Eukaryota > Metazoa > Arthropoda > Arachnida > Scorpiones > Buthidae > Olivierus > Olivierus martensii. Next base: position 63,618 of record AYEL01037166.1, read on the forward strand.
CGCGCACATATAATCAATACATCAAACCTATTTAACTAACTAGGTCTGATGTATTGATTCAATAATTTTTATGATTAGACTGGTCATAAATTCAGATTTTTTTTGTGTTTTATATTTTAAAGTTTCATATTTACTTTATTTTTACATATAGAATGCTGTCTATTGGAGAAATGTTCTAACTTATTATCTCCAAAGTACTTTTGAAAGAATCTATAAATAAAATTTTAGAAATTATGATTGATTTTAATTGCAATTAATACTGTAGGTATATTCATAAAATTATTGGATTTCAAGACTAAACACTATCTTTTTATAATTTTTATACAGCATATTATATATTTTTTATAACAACATTTGTTTGGAATTTTCTGAGCAAAATAGTTTGCATAATTAAAAAATTATTTAATATTTACATTTTATGTATATTTTATTTTACCTAATTTAATATTTTGGTGAAATAAATTATTTTTAACACAACATATATTTAAGTAAAAATATATTAATTTTGAAATAGATTATTGGATATTTATTTCAATTTTAAATGTATTATTGAAAATTCAATTTTGTTTTCAGTTAAACTATACTGTTTAATACATTAGTATTTAAAACAAAAAAATTGTTTCTTCTTTATAAATTCTCTTTCTTTTTTGAAGAATTTTAGTGTACAGTAGATATTTTTAAAAAATTAGAAGGGAAATTATAATAAGATTAAATGATTTAACTTTAGATGGAAAATGCAATAAATAAGATCGCCAACTAGTTTAAGATAATGAATAATCTAATTCTACTATAAATAAATACTATATACAATTTGGAAAAGAGAAAATCAAATTCTGATCAATTATCATCATCTTAAATTGATAATACTGTATTCTTGAAATTTACAAAAACTCTCTGTAATTTTTAAATAAATAAAAAAATAAATAACTCTTTGTAATATAATAAAAAGAAACTTGTGAAATAAAGTTTTCTTATTTTAAAAAAATGTTATAAGAAAATTATAAGTTAGAATTGAAAAAGCTGAAACTAGGCATAAAATGCTGAGAACTCAAAAGAAAAAATAAAAATTATGTAAAGAGAGTAAATATTACAAATAAAAAATTTTGAACTGAACAGCATAGAAAGTATCATATAAACATAAATAAATCAGCTCTTATCACAAGTGGAAAAATATAGTTTATTTTCTTGAAGAACTTTTGGAAAAGCCGAAAGTTCTTCAAGTAAAATAAACTATATTTTTCCACTTGTGATAAGAGCTGATTTATTTATGTTTAAGTGAGAAGTGGGATGAAATTATGCATTAACAGAAAGTAATTTTAGAAATTTATAATTAAAATTAAAATATTCATTAAATCAATTTGTTTCTAATAAATCAACATACAGACAAACAGACAGCATGAAATTATCACGGAAAATTTAACAATGAATTGCAATTTGATATGATATTCTTTTCGGATATATTGAATACTAGATGACTGCTAAATATTTCTAAATTAGTTAAATAATCCCTTTTCGTTATGCAATGGTGTTATTTTTTTATTAGTTATATTGTTTGAGGTTTATTTATAAAGCAATTTTATTATAAAGAATAAATAAATACAGTAAGACCCTGCTTAATGCTGCTTCGTTTAATGTTGTTTCGATATAACATGGTTCTTTCGAATTCAGTATTTTTTGTTTTGATTCACTTTGGCGCAGTTTTTTGAACTGTTATACTCACATAAATACAAAATTGCACGAAAACGAGGAAGTTTGCGTATCTGAAAATGAAGAGCAAAAGCAACTTGCAACTGATTTTCTCAAAACAAGTTTAAACACTATTACGGAAATTATGGATCAGTATGTACAAAATGATCCAAATTTTAATAGAAGTTCAAAGACAAGACTAAGTGTCATGGATTGTGATGTCCGGATATCGACAATTGCTTGCTGAATGAAAGAGGAAAAGGCAAACGATGTTACATGACTTCTTAATTAATGAAAAAACAAAAAGTATCAAATGAGAAAGAACCTTTCTCATCACAAACATAAATTATTTACTTGAATATTCTTGATTTTCAGGAATGATTTATGAATATAAATCGATATTAGCAATAAAAAATGTATATTAATGTAATATAATAGTAATAATACATGCTACAAAATAAAATAAAAAAATGCTATGTATTTACAAAATAAAAAAATGTATATATATTTTTTTATTCACTGTCCCATTTCACCTATTCCCATTATTGCTATGAATATAATAGTAATAATATATGTTACAAAATAAAATTTAAAGAAATGCTATGTATATATATATTTATTCACGTAATAATACATGTTACAAAATAAAATTTAAAAAATGTTATGTATATTATAGTAATAATACATGTTACAAAATAAAATTAAAAAAATCCTATGTATACAGTAATAATACATGCTACAAAATAAAATAAACAAAAATGCTACGTATATTATAATAATATTACGTTACAAAATAAAATAAATAATACGTAAATTTTTTTAATTAACTGTCCTGTTTCACCTATCTCCATTATTTGTGTTAAGATGACCTTGTTTAATGCTGTTTCGTTTAGTGCTTGATTTCATTGGAACATATCCCCCGCGTTAAACAGGTTCTTACTGTATGACAAAAAATAAATGAAAAGGAAGAAATATAACAAAATTAAAAAACTATATATACACAGTTGATTGAATGTCCATTCTCTTACTTGTAATAGCTCAATATCTATTTATCAAATGTCTATTGGCCATAATTTTTAAGAGTTTGAGGAATTACATTATGATACAGTAAGGAATAATCCATATTCTAATTCTCTTACTGTATGTTAAAATAAGCATTCAATACAAATCAACTTCACTAAATCAACTGTTTCTTATTATTATTATTAATTGTTTTCTTCATTTTACCTTTATAAATAGTCTTCAATTTTTGATCAATTCATACTTATGACATTAATGTTATCAATAAATTCTGCTATTGGTCAATATAACTGACCTACGTTCAATTCCCAGATCCAATGACCTAATACATAGAAAGCATCCTTTTTTGTCTCTGATTCTTTAGTTTTGTGATTTTATTGAGATAGTACATAGTGTCCTAATAACAGCAAGGTTTGAAATTTCTGAAACTGAACTCTGTTGAAAGTTGATGATTATCTATATATCATCTATTTATTTTTGTGTATGATATTTGTTTTATAAACTATAGTCTATTTCACAAATATTTTCTTTTCTTGTAACTTGACACAGAAGAAAAGAAACATATATTTCTTAACAATATTTATGTTTTATATTGTATTAGAATAAATATAAATACAGTCGAACCTCTATTACTCAAATTTTCGATAAGTCGAAGCAATTCTCATTTTTCAAATGGCCTTACAATAATATACATTTATATTCGTCTCTTTAAGTCAAATTTCTATAAATCGAATTATTCGATATCTCAAAACTTAATTTATGTTCACAGAAATTTTTTTTTTCTATAACTCGAATTTAAATTTGTTAGATAGGATAATTACAGATTACGTATTAATTTTTTATTTTTATATGACCAGCCATCATTAGGAGAATTTGATTTCGAATAAACTGTGCTGATTCGTCATACTGTAATTGCCAAATTGTTAAAAGTAGCCAATATAGCCTGACATTCAGATGCACTTTGACTGGCATCACTGATCTGACGCCGGAATCGGACATCTGAATGTTTTAACTTCAATTTTTATGTAATGAGATTTTGTGTAGTTCTAATTAAAGTTCTTATACTGTATTGGTCTCTTAATTAAGAGTGTCTCATGAAAAACAACAGGAAAGTCTATTTTTTATCTTATAAACACTGTCAATCCATCGCCCAATGATATAATCAGTAGGAGAGTCAGTGAAATCAATTTTTTTTTGTCTAAAAAGTTTAACAATAAGCGCACAAACAAAAACAGTATTTTTTACCCTAATAACATACAACTTTTTATGCTACATGTTTTATTATTCCTAATTTGGGTACAGATTTCATTAAAATCGGCCCTGAGAACGGATAAAATTACCGGTGTATAAAAATACTACACGACAGTGGATACTGTGCATTTATGTAGGCATACAATATTATTATATGACAATCATTTGCAGTATATTGGCAAATTTAACAGCATTTCTATAACTCGAATTTTCTATAAGTCGAAATTATTTTAACATCCCTTGACGATTCCAGTTATCGAGGTTTGACTGTATATAAGTATAAAAATTATTATGATAATTTTTCATATTAATTAACATGTAATTATTACAAAATTTCATACTAATTAATGCTTATTAATTAACTAACATTTATAATAGTAAATTACTTATGATATAGATTTAAACAACATACCATTTGATAGTTCATCTATAGAAGTGGGCATGTTATTTCCTATAGTTGAAATAGTTTGATCATCTAAAAGAATTAATTTTCATACAATATAATAAAAATAGAATTTCAAATATGAAATAATATAATATTTACCTGTATTATATATATGAGCTGATTCCCTATGTAACTTTTCCAATCTGATTTGTTCTAAAGTTTTTATTCCAAGATCTGTATCTTGCTTTATTATATCTAAAATAAAATGCTAACTTTTATAAAAGCAGAAAGAAAAATGATTTTTAAGATTTTAAGGATTATTAAATGCATAAAGTTGTACTTTTAGAATTTTTTGAAGTCGTTTTCTTTATAGGTGTTTGATTATTAGTAGAGATTTGCCGCAAACTCTGGCAATTAACTGGAGAGCTGAACTTCACTGGAATACCAACTGTACTTTCAGTATCTGATTCTAAAAGTTAATGATAAAGATAATTATGCATAAATAACTATATTTAATAATTAAATATTATTATTATTATTTACCTTCATCAATATTAACAACAACTGGTTCAATTGCTTGTGAAATAGAACTATTATTTGTTAATTCAGAATCATTTGGTAATTTTAATTCCATTGATTTCACTTCTTTCATTTCTGACGCTGCATTTTCTGATCTTTCTGAGACTGGTAATATAACTGCAAATATTTTTTTATAAATCTTATTCTTAATCAGACATTCAATAATTTATTAATGTACGTACTAGTTAATAAAAAATAATTTACCAGTTTATCATAATTTAAACAATTAAAATATTTTTAGAAATAACTAATAAAAGTTAAATGACAAATTTAATTAGCTCAGTGAGCTCAAATTTGATACCCATTAAGCCTTTTTTAATAAATATGAAGAGAGCCATAATAATCACAACATATACATGTAGTTCTTGATTTATGAGTTCCCAAATTTACAATTTCTTTCAAATATGAAGTATCAAAATAAATTGAAAATATGATCATTAATTGCAATAAATAAATTCTGAATATTCTATCTTATAACTTGCTATTTGAATATATCTATGTAGATGAGGAGAAGAACATCCATTAAACATCTCACCCAAATATTGTATAAAGTACTAAACAATAACCTCTTTTCCCAATAACCAAAATTATGTTGATTATGTTCTCCCCTTCTATAAAGGCTGTTTGAATAATACTTATATGGAAATTCAAAACAGTAAAAAATTTTCTGTTAAATTTCTTAGACATTTACTAAACAGCATCTTTCAATAAAAATCAAAACAGGAAAATTAACCAAATTTTTTCTCCATAACTTCATTTATGGAGAAAATAATGTTATTATTTGTATAATCTTTTTCCTCACATATGAAACTGTTTAATGAAAAAGATCACACAGATAAATAAGTTTTGGAATTATATAAAAAATACAATAAAATATTATTATTATATATATCTTGATTATTTTCATTCAGAACTTAAAAATATATATATGACAAATATACTTCATATTTTAAATAAAGTCAGATCTATCAATAAAAACTTTATTTGGACTTGAAATGAATCAGCCTTAATTATAAGAATTCACTCATTCTTAATCGTAAGACTGATATTCAGATATTATCATAAATATTGTGTTTACTTCAATGTCATTACAACAGAGTTTTACTGTATATACAGGGTGTAGCAGCATAATTTTCTGATTTGAACTGGGCATCAGGAAGTGAGATTTGCTGTAGAGAATGCAGATTATTTCATTCGAACGTGTGAATCGGAAAGTTTTTCTCCTTCTACTTTAGTATTGAGAATGCATTGGATGAAGAAACAGCGTGCATTTTCCATAGAGACTTACTTTTGTAACAGTCGCTTGATCTTCGCCACGCAGAGAGCATTCCACTCGCGCTTCAATATTGCTACCCGAGATCGTGTTCTTGGATGGCAATCGATTGTTATGTGAGTAAACACATTCAAGCAAACTGGTATGGATTGTCGAGAATAGGGATTATTTCCCTATTTTTCTGAAGAGAATGAGGTTGCAGTTTCAGTGAATCATGATTACTTGGTGAACATGATCGAATAGTTTTTTCTGCCAAATCTTGACGAAATGATGTTGGGAATGTGTGGTTTCAGCAGGATGGAGCCATGGCACACACGGTGCAAACTGCAATGAGGGTTTTCAGGAACACTTCCCCGGGCGCCTGATCTCTTTAAAGAGCAATCTTCAGTGGCCGCCACACTCACCTGATTTGGTCCCTTGCGACTTCTTTTTATGGAGATATCTCAAATCAATTGTGTACACCGATCGTCCAAGAACCATTGCTCACCTGAAGGGCAATTTTCGCCATGCAATAGCCAACATACTCTTCGCTATGCTGGAAAAAGTCGACCGACACTTCCGAATTTGGTTACATCAGTGTATTGCCATGGGGGATGCCACTTGCCGGATACAATTTTTAAAACAGTGTAAACTGAAATTTTCAATGTTGTAGAATAATAAGAAAAAAGAATTAAATGATAATTACTAACATCTTCTGTTTTGTTGACTCTTCAAATCAGCAAATTATGCTGCTGCACCCTATATATGCAAGTATCTACACACAGATCAGAATGCCTGACACTACCTGGAAATTTCTGGATCATAATACAATTTATAAGCATCAAATGTTGATATCATGATATCAGTTATCATAGCTAATTTTTTTTATAAATATAATTATTATAATTTAACCATGTTTGATGATTTGTTTATTTAATCAGCATATATCATGATGTCATTTTTGTAGTGGATATGATATCAATAAAACTTGTATATTGATATTATTTTTTGTTGTTGTTATGTATTTATTAAGAAGGGAGAAAAAGGAAAAAAATTCAAACAGTAAGATTTCATTTAATATATAAATCATAAAAGTCAACACATCAAACATTGATATATAATATTATGATTTTGTGATGTTGCTATTTATTTATTAATAAAAGAGAAGGAAAGGAAAAACTTCAGACAATATGTTTCTCATTACAAAATGTTGATGGTTCCTGATATTATCTTGAGAATTTTTTCAGCATAACAATCATCTCATACATCAATGATGTTTTGTTATATCACAATGACTATAATGATAGTAGAATTATAATGCATGTTTTTTGTTTGTCATAACAGATATCTCTGTATACGGTGAATATTGTTTCTCACTTCTTATAGGGCCAGTAGTCTCCAATTGTTCTCACTTCTCATAGGGCCAGTAGTCTCTAAAATTTGGAGACTACTGACTTAAACTGAAAACTAAATTCATGTTTAATAAATTTAATCTTATCATTGGCAAACAGTAAATTTTTTTCAATAAATGGCATTTCAAGCTAATCTGAGAAATTATTAATAATTTTCAATCTGGATGGCTGATGTTTCATATAATTACATAAACTGCAAATACAAATAGGCCTTGATTAGTGCGAATAATGGGTTCCACAAATTTCTCGCACTATTCGAATTTGCATTATTCGAAGTATTAACTATATATAAAATATGGTAATTGGTTCTTGCTTTGTGAGATTCCGGCCATTAGCTAACTTCATAATGAATAACCACAATAAACTTAACACTAACTGTTTAAGAAATAAAAGGTTCCGGCCATTAGCCAACCTCACGATGAATAACCACAATACTAACTTCCGGCCATTAGCCAACCTCACGATGAAAAACTATAATACTGACTGTACAAGAAATCGGCCATTAGCCAGTTCCACGATGAATAACCACAATAAACTTAACACTAACTGTTTAAGAAATATAGGATGAGGAATAATCACAATACTAATTGTTTAAGAAAAATTTTCATATTTTACATCATTGTTCATCATCTAAATTAATAACTTATCAGATTGTGTCTCATATCATCATCAAACTAACCGCCAAATCAAAACCAAATTTGCATCTCATACCAACATCAATCCAACTTCCAAATTGAAGATATCTTAGAATTATTGTGACGTAGTCTCATACCATCATCAAAAGTGTTCTTCCTTTTATCCTTTCGATATTTTTTAAAAAAGAAAATTCTGTACTATACTGTATGTATCGATAATAAAGCTGAATAATAGTAATATTAAATAGCTAATGGCAAAAAGCCCATCTTTCTGGTGTTTCACCCCTTCAAAGCCAAGTGACAAAAAAAAGCCCATCTTTCTGGTGTTTCACCTCTTCAAAGCCAAGTGACTGCCATCTTTCTGGTGTTTCACCCCTTCAAAGCCAAGTGACTGTTCTTGAATCTTTCTGGTGTTTCACTCCTTCAAAGCCAAGTGACTGTTCTTGGACTGCTCCTCGTCCGGTTTTACTAACCGAATATTAACGGTAATTTGTTAATTGACATCATAATTTCAAAATCGTGTGACCGTTCTTGGACTGCTCCTCGTCCAGTTTTACTAATTAACCCATTCTTGGACTGCTCCTCGTCCAGTTTTACTAACCGAAAATTAACGGATTCTTGGACTGCTCCTCGTCTGGTTTTACTAACCGAAAATTAACGGAATTTGTTAACTGACATCGTAAAAGGAGGCGGAGCTTTGTTAGTAAGACTGGTCTATGCTTACAACTTGTATTAATCAAATATTTAGATAATAAGACTGATCTATGCTTATAACTTGCATTAATCAAATATTTGCTGAACTTTAATTTGTTAATTGACATCATAAAAGGGGACGGACCTTTGTTAGTAAGATAATTTGTTAATTGACATCATAAAAGGAGGCGGAGCTTTGTTAGTAAGATGGTCTATGCTTACAACTCGCATTAATTGAATATTTGCTCTCACTAACTGATCATAAAATGGGATGGACCTTTGTTAGTAAGACTGATCTATGCTTACAACTTGCATTAAAATGGACCTTTGTTAGTAAAACTGGTCTATGCTTACAACTCGCATTAAGACCGAAAATTAACATTAATTTGTTAATTGACATCATAAAAGGGGATGGCCTTATCATTAATTTGTTAATTGACATCATAAAAGGGGATGGATCTTTGTTAGTAACTTTAATTTGTTAATTGACATCATAAAAGGGGACGGACCTTTGTTAGTAAGATAATTTGTTAATTGACATCATAAAAGGAGGCGGAGCTTTGTTAGTAAGATGGTCTATGCTTACAACTCGCATTAATTGAATATTTGCTCTCACTAACTGGATCTATACTTACAACTTGCATTAATCGAATATTTTCTTGCACTAAGTGAAAAACATTAATTTGTTAATTAACATCATAAAAGGGGACGGACATTTGTTAGTAAGACTGGTCTATACAACTCGCATTAATCGAATATTTGCTCGCACTAAGTGAAAAATGGTATCAATTTTATAAGTCGTACTAATCGAACATCGCATTATTCAAACTTGCACTAATCGAGGCCTACCTGTATAGGCAATATTAATGTTCATTACTTAAATAAAATTAAATGCTTACGATTAACAGATTTTTCTCCCCATGAAGAATTTATTTGATCCCGAGGTTTTATGTGGAAAAAAACACAATGAGGTTTTCGACATCCACCAGGTTGATTTTCCCAATAACAAGGAATTTCATGTCGGTATTTCTGAAAGAAAACAGATACTGTTATTAAAAAAATTTTTAATCATAAAGAACTGTAAACAGAAATAAATGATTTAACAATACAATTTATATTATTTACATTTTAGTTCATTTATAACCATAATTCAATAGATAATTAAAAAGAAAAAAAAAAAACAGATATTTCTTCCAAAATTAATCTAATGTAGGTACAGTAATACCCCGAAGTTACACGATAAGTGGACCAATGAAAATCACGTAAGTCAAATTCACATAAGTTGGGGTACAACTTTGCATATAAATACATATAAATTTGGTTTAATTGGGACCAAGGACTAACAAAAACACTAGTTTACTAGAAGAAAAATATTCAATAAAATTGCAGTTCTTTATACATATTAATACAAAATATTAAAAAAATAAATGAGTTATGTAAAAAATTATTCACTTTTACTTAATTATCACACTATAATTTCAGCAATAATACCATAACGTTTACGAATTATGCTTGAGTTCAAGGATTGAGCATTTTTCACCGTATCGATACAGATTTTTCTGATTCCAATTAGTATATTATAGCAAGATATATTTGTAAATAAAACTCATTAGCAAAGTGAGAATAAAATATGATAATTAGGAAGAATAAAAATATTTCATTTAATAGAATATTTTGAACTATTGGATTTCTGTGGAAATTTACAAACCTAGAATACCACAAAAAAGAGTAGAAATAAAATTAAACAATCTAGATAATTTATCCAATCAACAGAATCTTTGTACCCTGTTATGTAGTTTTGTGTACATGATAAATTTCTTTAAAATTTTATAAACATTTCTTTCTGAATCACCAATGTTTTAATATTTACTACTGTTACTATGTTTTATATGTAGTTTTGAAAGATTTGTATCTGTTTATATTTAAATAAATGTTCTTGAAATAACTAATTAATATAGTTTACATTGTTCTATTAAAAGTATTTATACCTATTTATAGTATTTGATACTTTACAGTATTCTCAGATATAAGCAGCTATACACATATAGTTATGAAAGTTTATCCATTTATATACAAAAATCCTCAACTTAAGTGGATTATTTTGCAATACCCTATGTAAGTCAAAGCATATGAATATTGGGGCATACACCTTGTAAAGTATTAGTGGGTCACAAAAACATAACATTAAAAATAATTATATTAAAAGTAAGTAATAAGTTGTGTGGTAAAATAGTCTCTCACTATCTTAAATTCAGAGTCCCACACATCAATTTTTTCAAGAAAGTTCTGATTTTAGGGTCTGACTCATTAACTAAAATTAATCTAATAAGCACATAAAACAGATATGCATATGATAAATGATGAATTAATAGAAAAGCTGCATATCTCTGTGATATAGTTTTAGTTACTTCAATCAGTATTTTTTCCTCCAGTCAGGGAATTGCTGAATAAGCATGAATCTATGTATGTCAAGGACAGTCTGTATATGATATAATGACATTACTTTAAAAATAAAAAATAAAAAAAAACAGAAAATTATGAACCTATGCTTGATTATCTATTTAATAATTGATGAATAGAAAAATTCATGATGCATAAAAAATAGCCTTCAACTTTTAGAATTAAGATAAAGATCATGAAGCTGAAAGATCTTCAGTTATAATAAAGAACGTTTCCACTTATAATTTGTGCTATAATATTTATAACAACAAGAAGTGGGATGAATATATGCAAGGTTTAAGATAAAATTATTATTTAAAAAAAATCTTCAAATTCCATTTCATTATTGGAATATCCAAATAGTTCATCAAAATTCTAATTTCATCATCACATTTTTAGGATAGATGTGTACTATCTACAAACTGATCCAAATATAAAACTGAAATAAGACAGCTATATTTTTATAACATGAATGATCATAATGTCATATAATCAAAGTGTTCATTGAATGTTATCCTGATGATGAAGTAAATCATCTTATTATTTAACTCTTGCCTTCTGTGGAGACATGCGGTACCCAACAGAGTCAGAATGCATGATAATTGTCGGGAATTTGAAATTTGTAATTTTTTTCTCTTCTTTTATAAAAATATTTAATTCTGAATCGATAAAATGTTGGTAGTCGTCTCCCCAAGTGAAAGGGATATTGACTGCAATCACCCACAGCAAAATATACTAGTCAAATTGACGCTTTATTAAAAGCTTTATTATATTATAATTATGAAATAAAAGCTATTTTCGTTAAAGGAAGCAAAACTTTATCTAGATTTTGCATCCACACAAAATTAGGAAAAAGATGCCAGATCAACACGGGACATTTCTATTTATCAAACCAAATACGTCCCCTACTGCAGGAAATCCCTTACCCACATAGCGGAGATTTTCTTCATAGATGGGATTTTTTGGAGAAGGAGGGAGGTAGAGGAAACGATCAGGAACCAGTCACCTTAGATTTGGTCAGGCAGTCGAGTCCCAGCTACAAGAGTGAGCAGTCACCTCCTCCTCTTGCTCAAAGACCCACCCAAAAAGCCATCCTAAGACAGACCATTGAGAAACTGACTGCAGCGAGCGAAAGACTGAACAACGATCAACAAACGATTAAGAAATTGGTGAAAAAATGTTGAACTATGAGACAAAGATAGGACTAATTTAGAAGTCTTCACAAAGAGAAGCAGAGCATTCTCTGTGGTTTTTCTTTGAAGCTGAAAGAACTAAGGTATTTATCCTCCTTGGTGATTTGTATTGACTAACGACTTGTAAAGAACTCTCTCTCTCTCTCTTACAATAAACATGTTAATAATTGTTAAAGTTGTTATCTGAGTCAGTTAACGACTTGTAAAGAACTCTCTCTCTCTCTCTCTCTCTTACAATAAACATGTTAATAATTGTTAAAGTTGTTATCTGAGTCAGTTCTGTGACGGAACACTCCATCATTCTCCTATCCGACCTATGAGAAGCCCACAACTGCTCAAAAGGTCAGATCCTGAGCTGTCAACCTAAATCCCGTAACGCACCATCTGGCAGTTTCACATTTCTAATTTAAATAACCAGATAGAAGTCCAAGATTAATTATTTAATTTTAGATATACAGACAGTCTTCAACATATGGATATACATAGTTAGATAGTGATTCCCTGAAAAGAAAAAAGCTATCAATTGAAGTAACAACAGCTGATATTAAGATAAGATTTTAGTTAATCCACCAAATTGCAATAACTCTAAGCTAATTACAATAGTCAGTGACTGGATCTTATTACCGGAGTCATCATAGCTAAAATTCAACTTGATGTAATTTTCATTCAAGTTAGATATTGTTAATTTGACAACTACAAGGTTGTTCAATAAGTTCGCGGAATGGAAATGAAGAAACCAATTTTTATTTGTAAAAATGACTTTATTTTTCA
>AYEL01037174.1:0-28460 GCA_000484575.1 Olivierus martensii
CAAAAAAAAGAGCTCAATGAACGATTAAGAGTACAATTTTTAAACGGGATTACGGATAAAATTAAGCGTAATGTATTATCGCACGATCCTAAAACATTTGACGAGGCGCTAATCGTAGCTACACGCGAAGAGTTAATCGAAGAAGTAACCGGCAGACCGCGACCTTTTGTAAGGGGAATAGAACTTAGCGAGGACGATGCTATTGCAACAAAATCTATTACAACTGAACAGAATACTCAAAATACCGATGAATTAAAGGCCACGATAAAGCAAATTAACGACAAGTTAGAAAAATTAGAGCCCAAGCGAGAAAATCCAATAAACTCACAATCACAAACGACTCCGACTCAAGCAACAGCGACGGAAAGTCGACAAATACCTCATTACGAACTGCAAATGCTGCACCAACTCGTTGAATACGGTTGGTCCCTGCCGCGCTATACTTATAGATCACCACAAAATCAAACTCAGATAAATTGGCAATTTCAACCCCGATCTGGAATGACTTAGGGATATGAAAGAAGGTCTATGCCGAGATTTTCTACACCCCGAAATATGGGTACGTCACGAGGCGGAGAACAACAGTGGAGACTGTTCCCAACCTCACAACGGATGGCAGAAAGATGCCCGCGTTGTGTTCCACCACAGAATTTTCGAGGCAACAATCATGATCAGTACCGCAATAACAGAAATTCTTGACTAGTGCGGGTCCAGCCGAATACAAATCATCGGGCAGAAACAAATAATAAGTGACAAATGCCTTCTCAGGCTGTTGTCTCGGTAAAGAGGCCAAATAAATGCAGCGATACTTACAGAAAATGGAACAGAATGCTATGTAAAGGAATGAGTGAAACAAAACTCGCTGGAGACGTGGATCCTAGTCTAAAATGCTTAATAAATAATCAATCAAGTTGTTTGACAATAGATACAGGTGCTATAGTCACTTTATTGTCAAAAAAATTTGTAAATACCTTAAGAAAATGCTTAGTTCCTTCACACGACTCACATATAGAACTGCAAAGTGTCACGGGCCATTTGATAAAAACGTATGGAAAATACGAGTTCGATTTTCAAATCGGATCATTAAAATTTAAGCACGATTGTTATGTTGTAGATTCACGGGTAACAATTCCGAATGACGGCATTTTAGAGTGCGATATCATTATCAAACATCATCTAACGATTTCCTTTCATAAATCTATGATTACACTGGCCAAAGGTATGCAAATAAATTTTAAAGGCCAAATTTGTAATCGAGCGGCCGAAAGAGAGACCATTCGGCAAAATGCCTCTGGTCGTACGGAGAATGAACCTGATGAAAATCGGGATGACATTCAAATGAATCTCTGGCCCAATAACAGCAGCGATGACGCGAAGACCGTCTACCTGTTGGAAGACAAAGTTATACCATCCATGTCGGAAGTTATTGCATTGGCAAAGGTTAGGGGAATCAATCAGAAAAATCGGATAGGTGTAATAGAGTCGGAAATTTTGAACGAATCTGGACTAATCACACAGCTCTTTGCCAACTTGCGGGGGCATTTTTAAGGCCCATAGGCATACGGAGAAATTGATAATGACCATCGGGGGTTGAAAAGGCACTTTTTGGGTGGCTTTCAGTAGCCAAAACCCAGAAAGAGTATCCATAGTGCTAAAATATGTGGCTCTTCCTATCAGACTAAGATTTTCCGACACTAACGGAATCGGAAACGGATCTTGTGCACATGCGCAGTTTAGTTTTCTGTAGTCGATTACAAATCTAAAAGTTCCATCTTTCTTCCAGACAAGGAGCGCTGGAGAGCTCCAAGGAGAACTTGAATGTTCTATAATTTTGTTTCGTAACATCTCCTCGACTATTTCATTCATTTTCTCCCACTGCGCATAAAAAATTCGATACGGCGGCAAATAGATTGGTTGGCTAGTGCCTGTATTTATCTGATGTTCAACAATATCACAATATCCTAAATCGTAATTGTTTGTCGCAAATACATGTCTATATTTGTATAATAAATTTAACAATGGTTTCTTTTTGTCTTTCCCCATCTTAGTCCAATCAAAAAGATCTCCAAAATCTTTCTGCGTCATATTTACAGCGGCAGCAGCCCTTCCCAATCTGTCGGTATTAATCTGCTCTTTTGTTTCCTCGATCGCATGCATAAATTTTCCCACGGGTTCTTGTTTGCACAATTTCTTTGAACTAGTTGTAACATTCATAATTCTAATGGGTACTTTACCCTTTAATTTCGTTTTGACTAACACATCCATCATGATTAGTCTAGATTCGTTCAAAATTTCCGACTCTATTACACCTATCCGATTTTTTTAATTAATTCCCCTAACCTTCGCCAACGCAATAACTTCCGACATGGGTGGTATAACTTTGTCTTCCAACAGGTAGATGGTCTTTGCGTCATCACTGCTGTTATGGGGCAGGAGATTCGTTTGGATGTCATCCCGATTTTCATCAGGTTCATTCTCCGTATGACCAGAGGCATTTTGCCGAATGGTCTCTCTCTCAGCCGCTCGATTACAAATTTGGCCTTTAAAATTTATTTGCGTACCATTGGCCAGTGTAATCATAGATTTATGCAAAGAAATCGTTAGATGATGTTTGATAATGATATCGCGCCCTAAAATGCCGTCATTCGGAATTGTTACCCGTGAATCTACAACATAACAATCGTGCTTAAATTTTAATGATCCGATTTGAAAATCGAACTCGTATTTTCCATACGTTTTTATCAAATGGCTCGTGACACTTTGTAGTTCTATATGTGAGTTGCATGAAGGAACTAAGCATTTTCTTAAGGTATTTACAAATTTTCTTGACAGTAAAGTGACTATAGCGCCCGTATCTATTGTCAAACAACTTGACTGATTATTTATCAAGCATTTTAGACTAGGATCCGCGTCTCCAGCGAGTTTTGTTTCACTCATTCCTTTACATCGCATTCTGTTCCGTTTTCTGTAAGTGTCGCTGCATTTATTTGGCCCCTTTACCGAGACAACAGCCTGAGAAGGCATTTGTCGCTTATTATTTGTTTCCGCTCGATGATTTGTATTCGGCTGGACCCGCACTAGTCAAGAATTTCTGTTATTGCAGTACTGATCACGATTGTTGCCTCAAATTCTGTGGTGGAATGAAACTCGGGCATCTCTGCCATCCGTTGTGAGGTCGGGAACGGTCTCCGTTGTTGTTCTCCGCCTCGTGACGTACCCATATTTCGGGGTGTAGAAAATCTCGACATAGACCTTCTTTCATATCCCTGAGTCATCCCAGATCGGGGTTGAAATTGCCACTTTATCTGAGTTTGATTTTGTAGAGGTCTATAAGTATAGCGCGACGGGGAGCAACCGTATTCAACGAGTTGGTGCGGCATTTGCGGTTCGTAATGAGGTATTTGTCGACTTCCTGTCGCTGTTGCTTGAGTCGGAGTCGTTTGCGATTGTGAGTTCATTGGATTCTCTCACTTGGGCTCTAATTTTTCTAACGTTAATTTGCTTTATCGCGGCCTTTAATTCGTCGGTATTTTGAGTGTTCTGTTCAGTTGTTCTTTCCTAACAGCACCTTCTCTCAGACTCCCTTCGACGTTCACTCTCACTCTCTTTCTGACTTTCTCTTCTTACCTATTTTCTTTTCTCTTTCCCATGTACTTTGTTTTTACAAAGTTAACCTTTCGTTTACATTATCTCGTTCCTGGCGATACCTGCCCGCAATTTGATCTTGTGTCATCGCCATAATATCTCGTGTTTCGTCGAGACTTATGTTTTTGTATATAAAATTCTGCTGATAATCGAGACATATTAATCGATTGTTTATCGTTAAATTAACATCTTCCTGAGGATGTTTATATATTATTTTACAAAACTATTTCTTTTATTTATAATTATATATAATCTCTGTTTACTTTTGTATTATTTATTGGAAGAAGTTGTCGTAGTGAACGAGAAACTTCATCCATCTAAACTTCACATTCCTTTTTATTTTTAATTTCAACTTATCTATTCATACAATTAATAGTTCATCATAAGAGAAAATGTGCACTATACAATAATATAGTCGCGATTCTCACAGAATGCATGTATGCAATACATTCAGTTTCTCTGCTATCTCCCTGTTGTACTATGACGATAGGTATCAATTATGGCCTTTATTTGCTCATCATCGACTTCAACTGGACATCCAGAGTTCTCCTCGTCTTTTAATAAAAAATCACCCGAATGAAATTTGTTGAACCAGTTCTGACACTGCTGTTCTTTTAAGGCTTCATCACCATACACAGCACGTAACTTTTTGTGAGCTTTTTTATTACCTTTACGAAAATAAAAAAGCAAAATGTGACGAAAATGTTTGCTTTGGTTCTCCATGTTTTAGCTTATTACACGCACACACTATTTAGCAAATCAACGTAATTTTGCTACTGAATGTTTCATAGAGGACCAGGTAATAACATATCAAAAGATCTTATTTGTGCAAATATGTAAACATGCATAAAAATACAAATAATGCTACCTGTTAATGAAATCCACAATGACTTAGTTTCCAACCCAATACAAGTGTACACTCATTTAAAAAAAAATGAGTGAAAATTTTTTTTATATGAGTATGTAAATTGTACTGAGTACACAAACAAGCCTAGCTTTCTATAGTTAGCAAATGACAGTACAGTACAGCTGAGATCGTGAAGGTTGGGAAGTATATGCATTTGCCTGCACATCTATGCACGGAGCATACTACAAGTGTACAGAATTTATTCAGTCAAATGGTGTCCAGTGATGATGATGATGATGATGAAATAAATATTCACATGCAGTATCGGCTCTAGAGGTCCCGGGGCCCGTTGCAGCTTTCATGTAACATCTACTTAGTAATATAAAATATTACTGAATAACAATATTGAGAAAATGATAATTTTGCCTCCCCGATGCAGTTCATCGTCTGTTTACCAGGTTAAGCTAGCTCTGTCAACAGGGACTTAGGTAAAGGCGGACAGTTATGTGAGGACCCGAGGTCGGCCCGCTGGAAAGTATCACTCCTCACCCGATCGTAAATTTACGAAATTGACAAATTTATAGGTAACATCGGGTGAGAGGGTCTCTCTTCCAGCCGGGTCCGAAATGCTTTGGCCTCTACTATCTTCCCGAAAGAAAATAAACAAACTCTGGATTGCAAAGTCACAAATTCTAATGAATATCAAAATTAACTAATTGCAAACTAAACCTAACGGTTCTAATGACTCTGCATTCCAGAGTTTGGCCTGAGCTCAGGTCTTTTTCTAAACTCTAACTTAAGAATAATTAACTTCACGACAATCTAAACAACAATGTAACATCTAACAGATGAAACAAAACTGGAACAGGAAATCGGAAATTACAACTAAAAGTACCGATTAAGTGTAGAACTAGATGAACAATGATGTTAGGAACTTATGCTAATAAATTGAATTTCTCAAAACAAGTTAGATAATAAAAAATATAAATTTATTAGACTCCAAAACACTTACAAAAAGTGTTAACAAATAGTTAAATAACAAAAAATATAAATTTATTAGACTCCAAAACACCTACAAAAAGTGTTAACAAATGCTTTATTGGAACTATAATAAAGCAACAATCAGTTAACCAACAAAACTTGATTAATCCAATTCAGATATCAAAACAACTATTCACAAGAACAAATCTTAAATACTAATTAAATCTACTACCTCCACCCACCAATACAAACTTCACACAATTGTAGACCTTTACAAGAATTCTAATGTCACTTAGCCAACCTTACGTTGATACAATACCTCCTCAAGTCATCGGTTGCGTCGGCTTTTATATCCGAGTGATGTACAGTCCCGTGTTGCTTCATTTACATAAATATATGTAACAAGTTTGAATTTATTAGCTTACAGTTATCAATTCATGTCATCCTCTTTAAAATTTAATTATATAAGAACAAAGCCTCAATACGAGATCATTCTTATATTCTCATATCGGATCAATAAACATATTTAGATTAGATGACGACGTCATTACCCGGGACAGCTCTTCCGGAGGACGGTTTTCGATTCCATAACACATGACAGCTAACTACTACGACGGGGAATGTCGAAGTAAGTCAACTCTTAAACTAAAATATAATACGTTAGATAATAATGAAAATAACGATAAATAATAAAAGTGCATAATAAAATAAAATAGGATAGAACTTCCTCACAGGGCCAACCTTTGCAGGTTGGTTAATGTTCATTGCAGGATTCCCTGCAATGAACATTAACTTAATTACCCAGGGTCAAAATTACTCCAGAGGTGGACATTTTAGGCTTGTAATTTAAAATACATGTTTAAACTTTTCAGCCTATTGTTGGCATCACAAAGCATGAGATAGGAATGATATCATGGTCTTACAAGCATAATGTGACATGACGTTACAAACATTATTGGTGTGTAGCAATTAATAATGCAAAAAAATTCATCCTTAGGATGTAACAATGGATGACAATCCCAGAATATTATCGGTGTGTGACATCAATATGCCATAGCAATGATGTCACAACAGTTTTGACATGTAAATTGCCAATGAATGACATCCTAAGACATTGGAGTATTTAGTGCTGTCATAAATGTTTCAATGTGTAATGTAACAATGGATGATGTTTCAGAATGTCACCAGTGTGTGATGTAAAAACAATTCTGATATACACTGTAACAATACATGACCCCCAGAACATCTATAGTGCTTGATGTCATTATGTCATAGTATAGATGATATTACAAAGCATCAGTACAGATAGGCCTCGATTAGCACGAATTCGATTAGTGCGACTTAAAAAATTGATACCGTTATTCGGTTAGTGCGAGAAAAGATTCAATTAGTGCGAGAAAAGATTCGATTAGTGCGAGTTGTAAACACAGATCAGTCTTACTA
The DNA here is from genome assembly GCA_000484575.1 of Olivierus martensii. Classification (NCBI taxonomy): domain Eukaryota; kingdom Metazoa; phylum Arthropoda; class Arachnida; order Scorpiones; family Buthidae; genus Olivierus; species Olivierus martensii. Next base: position 6,917 of record AYEL01037174.1, read on the forward strand.
ACAAAATTCCTTTTATGATGTCAATTAACAAATTAAAACATTAATTTTCGGTTAGTAAAACCAAACGAGGAGCAGTCCAAGAACGGTCACACGATTTTGAAGGGGTGAAACATCAGAAAGATGGGCTTTTTGCCGTTAACTGTTTAACATTACTGTACTATTATTTAGCTTTGCTATCGTATACATACAGTAGAGTACAGAATTTTCTCTTTTAAAAAGTATCGAAATGGATAAAAGGAAGAACACTTTTGATGATAAAACAGGAAACGAAAAAAAGAGAAGTGATTACGCTACAGCAAAAAATGGATGTGATTGAGCGACATAAAAGCATTCTTTGTTAAATTTTTTTAAATAAGGATATCTTTACAAATTTATTTGCCTATTATATTGCTGTACTACCGATATTATTTATTTTCTTTTGTTTATTATCTGATTTCTTTATTTAAAATAAAACTTGTGAAAAAAATTTGTTTTTGTTATCTTTTGGTGTCGTATTCTGCTAATAAACAAATAGAAAACTTGTTAAAAATTTCTCATTGGTTCATTAACTTCGCTTATTAATGCTATCTGGAACTAATTTACTGATTCAATAAAGTTGCAATGCTTAATTGCAAATCGGCCTATTCACTCAATTCTCGACCCAGAATTGGCGGCCAGGCGGCGCTCAACTTCCGCTTTCGATTCGCTATTTTAGTTTTGATTTGGCGGTTGGTTTGATGATGATATGAGACGCAATTCCTGGTAAGTTATTAATTTAGATGATGAACAATGATGTAAAATATGAAAATAAATATTTCTTAAACAGTTAGTGTTAAGTTTATTGTGGTTATTCATCGTGAAACTTAGCTAATGGCCGGAATCTCACAAAGCAAGAACCAATTACCATATTTTCCATAGAGTTAATACTTCGATTAGTGCGAATTCGATTAGCGCGAGAAATTCGTGGAACCAATTATTCGCGCTAATCGAGGCCTACCTGTATATGAAATCACAAAAGTTCTAATGTATGACTCTATTATGGCATCATCATTGAACCCAATGGTTCTGATTTTTCCAGCTTTACTTACAGGTAGAATATTATTTGTAGCTATCAAAAAATCCTCACAAATCAGAAACTAATATCTCTCTACAAATGATGTGCAAGAAATTCCCAGAAAATGCTAGTACAGTGGTTAGTAACAAATATTGGTAGTGGACAATCCATAAATTTTGGACATTTCTGATTCTTGGCCATTTTCTGACTTATAATAGCAGGATATGAATTTTTAGAATTGAACTCATTATAAGTGTATACAATGGACTCACATTTTTACTAACCTCCAATTTACAAACTACATATTTTTATGAACTATTTAGTTGGTCCTGAAAAGTCCCTAATGTTAATTAATGCCATTCCCATTTACAAACTTTCGTTTTTTATGAACTTTTATGGGGGTCTGTACGAGTTTGTCAAGTCAACGTTTGTAAATCACGAGTTTGTAATTCCACTGTAGTAAGGAAATAACTAATACTGCTTTCATCAACTTATCACATGCACTTCCATTTGTTTGCACCAGAAACTACTAAAAATGCCAAAATTTTCAAATTTATTTTAATATTTTAACACTTGCTTAAACATATTATTACAAAATTTCATCAGTATTATCAGTAAATATGATATTCAAAAAGCATTTAAAAGAGTGTTTTTAATATCTTTAAGCAAAGTAACAGCTAATTTGTTGAGAAGCACTGCACTAGAGGATTGAATATGATAAAACTTTTCAAAATTGGTTCATTATTACTAATATAAAACAGTTTGAATTTGATTATTAAATGGTTTTAAATATTCAAAAAGATCTAAAAGTGAATAATTGATTTTAACTAGTTAAGTTTAAAACAATTTTTTAGAATACAGTAAAAAAAAATGTTCATATGTACTTTAGTCATGTTGAATTGCTGTATAATTAAAAATGATTACCGTATTTGTTGATTTTTAAGATGATTTGGCATAGAAAACATGCTGTAATTTTGGAAAGGTAAATTTATGGAAAAAATTTATTGTTAACACAGTGAAAATATAAAAATAAAGATAAATCAACAAAAATAAAACTTAAAAGCCAATAAAGAAAATATATGAATATTAATCTTATTATTTTAATATTCAATATTAGATTCATTACTGAAATGATTATTGTTATAATCATAATCATTTATTAGGGTTTAAATCCTGTATTACATTGAATATAAGCAGCAGTTTTTATTCGAATTTTTAAGTCGTAAAGTATCGGTGCGGCTTAAATTCAAAGCGAATATTCTAACATCTTATTTCTTCCGATCTCCCATTCCCCAATGTTCGGGCTTTTGCTTTAAGCTCTACACATGCACATAGTATTACGACTGTTGGTAACAGTCGTCTTATTTCTTCCGATCTCCCATTCCCCAACGTTCGGGCTTTTGCTTTAAGCTCTACACATGCACATAGTATTACGACTGTTGGTAACAGTTTATTCGATGATCCCCGTTCATGCTTTTCTGATTTAGTCCAATTGCTGTTTGATAGTAGCTGTGTAGAATTGCGTCATATCTGGCCATATTTTAATTATAAGAAAAATCACGAATTACTGTAATACTGTTTATAACTGCTAATGGAAACAAATTGCCACTTTTTATAATTTTAAAGAAGAAAACAGTATCCAAGGAAGATTTTCCTAAGGGTGTTATAATTTGAGCACAAAAGAATACATGGATGATAACAGAATTGATGAAAGATTGATTAAAGCATGTTTGGGAGAAGAGACCTATCGCTAGTTTTAATAAAAACGAATGTGATTATATCTGAAGATTCTCAATAAATTAGGTGTTTATTATGTATATTAGTACCTATTTAAGTAAATAAAAATGTTTCTTATTTTTCAAAACCTACTATAAAATCATTTTATTTTTTTTTCCGATTTTTCTATTTTAAAATCCTACCAAGGCTTAAATTCGGGGCGGCTTATATTCGATGTAATATGGTATATAACTGGAATTTAATTGTTACTCCAATAACAGCCTGATAATTACTGATAAGTGCATAGACTATTCTTAGTAATATCCATTATAATGATATAAACTATTTATTCATTACATTTTGTTTCTTGCTATGTACTAAATAGTCACTTTCAGCTTATAAGGGTGCAGGTCAATTTTTTTAAGAAGAAAGAAAAGTGCATCTTATAAGCTGACAAATATGGCAGTTTATATAAAAAATAATATTGTAAACTACAGTAAATATTTTCTTTATCAATTCTAAAAATGTATTTTATATCATCAATATAAAAAAGAAAAGAATTGAAATATAATTTTTTAAATTATTTATTTAATTATATTGTTGCATATTTAAATTGCATTTAAATTATATCTTGAAAATATATTAAATTTATTTTTTAGATGTTTATGCATTGTCAAAGACTTGTCCATCAAATCCGTTCTAAAAGTCAAGGAAGTAGTGTACAAGATTCCAGAGTAAATAAAAATGTTGTCACATGTTTAGTCACTTCACTTCAAGAACTTTCTTCTACTTTCAGATCTGCTCAATCTTCATATTTAAAAAGTGAGATATTAGAGTCTTAGGAAAATCATGTTAATATGATATTCATTAAATGAAAATAGGCTAGAATAAATTCTTTTATTGGATTGAAATTTGATTATTTTATATAAAATATTAAATTTTCCAAATAGTTAGTCCAATTACATATTATGTATTCTATATCAATTATTTTATTATTGTGTCACTATTGATTAATTAAAAATTTTCAGTTTGCTACAGATAAAGCTATCATATTAATTTGATTAAAAGGAAACTTTCATTTGTAAGCTATTTTTTTATAAAAAAAATTTGTTGTACATTCACTTTGCCCCATCTTTTCATTTACAAAATATCTCAATAACCAACATTAAAAGACATTCAGAACTTTAGGACATTGTTTATTATTATATAAGGCAGACTCATATTAACTTTACAGATTTTAAGTGGTTTTTGTTATAAAATTATGGCTACTTAAAATATTAAATTATTACTCTTCTTGGAATTATTTTGTTGCATGTGAATGATATTAGTCATTTTAAAGAATTTTAGATATAATCAATCTTGGGTATAGGTGATGTATAATGTAAAATAATATAATGTAATTTTAGATATATTTATCACCACATTTTATATTTATAATGATAAAATGTGTAATTACTTTTATGATTATCTTTCTGAGATATCCACAGAATATCTCTGTGGATATTTCAGAAAATCTCAGAAAAAAATAATAGTTTAAAATTTGAATGCTTTGCAATAGATTGTGCAAAATTTTATTGCAAATTTTAAACTGTTAATTTTTTTTAAGATATATAAGTATTAATTTTAAGTTTCTGTACTTATTTGCTAAAATGGCGATAATCAAAATTTTAAAAATTCTATATATTTGAAACTGTTAATCAAACATGAAAAATATTACAATAATTTGATAAGTTTTTTTTAATAAAAAAAGTTATAATAATAATCATTAATAAAAGTTGTATTTAATTCAGTTTTGTTTTAGATAAAAAAAAATAAAAAATTTATTAATTCCTGTACTAACAGAAAATAAAAATTAAAAATATTTTTTATCACTAAAAGCAACAGCAGTATTTTATTTAAAGTTAAAATGTTATGGCAATGGAAAATATAATAATTAAAATATTTATTTTAACATTTTTGGTTCACATGCATATCATTTTTATTTTCTTTAGAATACTGTACAGTTAATTATTGTATATGTTCATATATAAGCCAACCTTCTATTTCAAAGTTTGAAAATCCATAAAAATTTGAAACCTGTATATAAACTGACTCACCAGCTTTCAACTGCTTGAGCAATATGACATTTATTGAAATAATCTTTTTTATAATTTAAAAAATTTTCAAATTTCCATTTCACTATTGGAATAAATAAAGCCGTTTAGAATACTAGACTTATAGCATTGAAATATCATGATGCACTGCAAAAAGAAAGCTAGGTGGAGAGCAAAATGCAATTGTGTCATGTTGCATCCAGTCATGTTTCTCTACAATATATAGTTGATTCCGCTTAATTGGGCCAAATCTCAAAGAACAGAAACCAAACTAATAAACTAATACATAATTTAAAAACTTAATTGGGACAGTAGCAGAAAAGGAATTTAGCAATTTTTGACATATTTTAGGGATTTTTCGAAAGTATGTCAACACTATGTACATTAATATTTGGCAACATTAGAGTGATGCAAATCAGTTATCTATCGTTATATAATATATCGTTATATAATAAGATGCATATCTATCGTTATGCATCTTATTATATATTGTACTGTACCTAGCAATATTCATTTACAGTGTCGATTTTATTTAAAATTTTTAAATCTTTGTCAAGATGCCAAGAAATGATTTTGCACTTTCAAGTAAAACTGCTTTTGCTGGATAAAATTAAAAACCAGCCAATTTAATACAAGCCATTGTAAACTTGCTGATATAACTGGTGTACCAAACTCAAAAGATAGACTACAGAAGAAAACCTAAGCACTAAGCAGAAGTAACACTAAAGGAATGTTTTTGACTTTCCACTGGTGTACTAATGTAGACCAGTGGAAAGTCAAAAACATTCCTTTCCACTGGTCTACTAATGTAGACCAGTGGAAGGTCGAAAACATTTCTTTGTGAAATAAAGGTTTTATTTCTGCTTAGTGTTTAGGTTTTCTTCTTTACTCTGTGATTAGTTACAGAATGTCTACAGCCTTAGTAGATAGACTACAATTGATGCATTTTTGCAGAATTAAAATTGTAAAATTTATCATGTATGTATTATTTTTTCTTCATTATTTATAGTACAAATATATTCTTTATTTTGATTTAATAAAGCATTAAATATGTGCCTAATTATTATTTTTTACCTACTTATTCATTTATCTACATATTTCATATTTTATTGTAGAATTTATTATTAGTTTGTTTAATTGGGGCAGCTGCTTAATTGGGCCAAAATGGATTAGTCCCAACGTATCCCAATTAAGCAGAATTGACTGTATTTATTATTAGTGTTTGCTCAGCAGAAATACTAAAAATTTCCATTATTTTTGAATCTCAACAAAGATATTTAATCAAGTTTTAATCAATAAAAACACAAAATTAAAACATGCAATGGAAATTTTGCTGCAATGATAGAGTAAAAATCCAACCAAGTACATGTGATCATTGGAAATGCAAATCTGACGTCCAAAACATGCTGAAAAATAATCACATATTTTCTAAATAAACAGGACTATCTCAAACAAATTATTGATCAGAATCATTAGAGATTGTTACATTTCCATTTAATATTAATTTGATGATGTACATTAGTGGCAGTCATACTTACTCATTAAAAAATGATTGTTCTATTACTCATTTCCAATCTTATTTCTGAGACACCCAATAAATTAATATTTTTGAATTTATTTAAATATGAACATTTGCATAATTTTATACAGTGATGCCTCACAATTCGACACTAATCCATTGCCAAACAAATGTCGAATTGCAGGACAATATTTCCCATATAAGACTATGTAAAATAGATTAATTCCTTATCGGTCCCCATCCCACTGCCCTAATGAGTGAGGTGAGAGAGATACACTATATTATTTACTTTATTATGTGTTTTACTATTGTATAACACACTAAATTTCAAAACACACTATTTTATACACAACACACAATTTATTAGCCCTGGGATGTTGGAACGAAGTCTTCCAACAGACACCCTAGCACCCATAATCTTCTCTGTCTATGGCAAAATGTGGCCACAGTTGTCCTAGGAACACCATACTCGAGTTATATTTTAATTGTTCTACCTTTCTGCACTTTATCTACATATTTTACATCATCACTTTGCCCAATTGAGTGTTCTTCTTTTCGGAATTATTCCTCTGGTTAGTTTTCTTTGAACCCATCCTTACATCTCACTCAAGAAAATAATAATAATTACAATTTTTTTACTTTCTGAAAAATGTAGAATTGAAAAATTAACACAAACGATGGGGGCAAACACCAAAGTAGCCCAAAAAGAACTGACAAATGGCAAATAACATCACACAATTCCATGCATTCACATACGCAAATCCGCGAAACTGAAATGTCGAATTGCGAGACCGTCAAATTTTGGGACGTCAAATTGTGAGGCACCATTGTATAATATAATCAAGAAAAAATAGACAATTTTAGGAATAAAGATGTCAGATCCAGTTGCTATCCTAAAATGCACTATTGGTGCAAAGAGAATCACAATATGACTGTTTTATATATTTTTGATCATATTTGTGCAGCATCCAATATTTAAATACTTATAGAAATATTAATTTATGTATATTCACATGTTTTAACAAAAAAAATTAAAAATAATCAGTAAGGTGGTGATTTTTATTAGGAATAAATATGGCAGATTATGCAGCTATGTAAAGGTGTGACAAAACAATGTCAGACTGAGCCAGGAAATCTTATGATTTGATGAAAAATTTTCTGATTTTTGATTGTCCCATGTATAAGTCCATGTGAAATTCCCTCTTCTTAAAAATTTTGTTTTCAAAAAAATTTCCTTAGCTTCTATACATACAGTATATATGTATATATATTATTAACATATGCAAGCCAGAATATATCCTATGCAATACTGATGTATCACAAAGACAACAATAAAATAGTTATATTAAATAATAATCGCATAAGTTGGCCAAATGGCCATGTGATAAAGCAGTCACTATCTTGAAGTATCCAGGCTCAATTCCAAGTTCCACACTTCTAGTTTCACATGATTGGTCTGGCTTGATTCATTAACTAAAACTAATCTAATAAACACATAAAACATATGCACATTTGATAAATGATGAACTTAAGAAAAAAATGAGGAAAAATACATTGTTGTACAACATATTTTCAAGAATTTTCTCATATCTCTATGTTATAGTTTTATCTAATTTGATCGATAGATTTTTCTTGTAAGTTGGAATCATATAGGTATGATTCTGAGTAAGTTAGGGACTGTATTAAGAAAAAAATGAGGAAAAATACATTGTTGTACAACATATTTTCATGCATTTTCTCATATCTCTATGTTATAGTTTTATCTAATTTGATTGATAGATTTTTCTTGTAAGTTGGAATCATATAGGTATGATTCTGAGTAAGTTAGGGACTGTCTGTACTGTAAATTGAATCAAAATTCGGTTTCTTATTTATAAAAAGAATACTAAGATTTTAAGTTTACTCATTTGCTTTAATGAGTGTAGTCTGTATCAGCATTAGTGTTTTTGATTCTAGAATTTTGAATTAAATAAATTTTATTAAAGCAATAACTAATAAAATTAAATTAAATACCAAAAGACTAAGTTTAATATTCAAGCACCTGTATTTTTCCTTTTTCATTTCAGAATAGCATGCTTTTGAAAATAATTCATTAATTTTTAATAAACATTTACAATTAGGGTTAAAATCACAGGAAGAAAGATCTCAAGAGTTTTTTGATACACCATTGTTAGTTGGAACAAATGATTCTTCTTCATTTCAAGATAATTATGCAGAAAAAATGTTTGATCAAGTAAGATATACATTAATAATAATAAATTTTTGCCTTCAAATTATATATTTTTATTTTAATATAAAATATTGTAATTCACAGCAATTTATCAAAGAACAACAACTGCTACTTGAAGATAATACACAATTAGTGGAACAGAGAGAACGTGAAATTAATCGAATTGTCTGTTCAATTGCAGAATCAAATGAAATTTTTAAAGATCTGGCAAGTATTGTTGTTGATCAGGTTAGTACAATTACTTTTAATTAATGCTAAAAGAAAATAAAGATTTTTAAAGTTAGTTTTATATAGGGTACAATTTTGGATAGAATTGATTATAATTTGGAGCAAGTTCAGACTAGAGTACATGAAGGATTACATCAATTACAAAAAGCAGAAAACTATCAACGTAAAAATCACAAAATGATGTGTATACTAATACTTGCTTCTGTCACTGTATTATTGATAATTTTACTTATTGCATTAAAGACTTGAAAGTTGTATAGTAAAGTATTAACATAATTACTGTATTTTCTCTATTATATATTTATAAAAAGTCTAAAATAAGACATTCCTCTACAAGATATACATTCATCAATAATTATATAAATGTGCAAATTACATTCAATATGTAATTTATTGTATACTGAAAATGTAAATTTGTAGACTTGTTTAAAAGAAATAATTGTTCAAATCAATAGGCTTAAATAAATTAAAACATTTTCTTCTATAAAGTTATTTTATATTGCAAACATTATACTTTTATTCTTTTAATAATAAATTTTAAAAAGCTTTTTCAATAGAGATGTTGTTTCAGATGTCTAGTTTCAATTTATATTTCATTCAAAGTATTTTATTATATTTGTTCATTTTTGCCTCTTGGATTTAATATCAAATGAAGTACTTTGTTCAGCATTTGAAAATTTTGAAAAAATTCATCATTCAAGAAAGATTTATAAATCCCTCTTTCAGAATCTTTTTGTATATAAAAATAATAAATTTACTTAAATGTATTTATAATCCAAATGAAAACAAAATCTATTCAAAACTTAATGAAAATTTTGCTTTTATTTTATTTTATAATTTTAAAGTTTATTAAATATTTGAATAAATTCTATTGTCATCATATTCAATAATTATTAAATTTGTCTATTTTTCCTTTCCTTAGTTGTGGTAAAATTTTCAATTAATCAATTATTTATTTTCATTTTTACTTGAATAATGCTTTTGTGAAATTTGAATAATTTTTTTTTTAAATTTCTTTTGATATCATTTACTGCTTCACAGCCACATACGCAAACTAAAATCCATGAACCATACCCTATGAGATTTCAGAATTTTTAAACAAATATAATCCAGCAAAACTAGAAAAACTGTGAAAACTTAAAAAATGATATTAAATTTTCTTTTTAATTACTTATTTATAAATTTTGAAAAACAAGATAACACAATGACATAAAAACAGGTAGTTCTTGATTTTACAATTTAATTCATTCTTGGAGTGAGTTCATAAAATAAGAACCTCATAAATCAAGAATCATTTGTCCATAAATATAATGTTAAAATCAAAGGTTCTATTCTCAGCAATGTAATTTGATGATGATAAATTTTAAATAGAGGCCAATAAAATCAATAGTTTATGATTATATAATGAATTTATTTTCTAGTTAATTTCTATTTTTTAATTTTCTATTATTTTCTAAAGAAATGAAAACATAGCTTTAAAATCAAGAAAACTATAATAATAATGAAATTATTTATATCATATAAATGTTAAAGAATTTTTATTCTTCATTATTATTGACAGATGTGTTGATTATTAAAAGTAAAACCAGAGGCAGATTATTTTCACTTCTCAGCTGCCATTTTGAATTTTCTGATTTCATAGCAGATGACTGAGTTTTTACTATAAAACCAGATGTATATTGTATAACTATATATGTAATTTGAACTGTTTATTTATGAAAGTTTTGAATTAATTTATTGCAATTAGTGTTCATATTTTTAATTTTTTTGATACTTCATATTTGAGAAAAAACTTGCAAATTCAGGAACTCATAAACTGAGAACTACCTGTATTAATAAGTAAATTTGTTATATCTGTAAGTTTTTCTATAAACACATCACATATACATCACATACAAAATCACATATCCCATGTATATCAAAATCACATATACCATGTATGGTTTTTATTAATAAATAAATATTTTGCAAAATCTTGTTCTCTAAAACCTGCAAAATATTTTTTAATTTTAATTTGGCACTTAACAAAAACATTGGCTATGCCTGCTTTAGAATATAGTCTACAATCAAAATTCATAAGATTCTTCATGGGTTCTATTAAATTTTCAGATCAATATAAATTTGTAATAATTAATAATTAAAGTTGAGATAAAATATCACAAAAAATATTAAATTGCTGCTTTAGTTTTTTTCATATCAGAGATATAAAGAATATTTTATCAGTCAAATGGGATTAGCAGTTTGTATTCATAAGTTTTACCCACTTAAAGAATAAAGAAAGAAAAACAAATATAGTGCAAAAACAAAAAGTTTAAAAGATCTAACTAAAAGAAACTAGAGTAGGACACTAGAAGAAAAGACTAAAATCCTTTATTTCCATTTATACATGTGAGTCAGATCACAGATGATTTCTACCTCTTACTCATAGGAAGCTGCTGCCATTAATAGCAGAAAATTTATCTAGTGTGCAGTAATCATCTACAGAACAAATCTGACATCCCAACCAAAGCTGAAAAATATCATCCTGTATATTAATATGTTAGTTTTTGTTAATCTACTTTCCAAAAGAAATGGCAGCTTATATGATTGCTGTCTGTGTGTCCCTCATCAATAACTTTTAAACTAATTAGATTTTCATGAAATATGATGGCAATGTTCTACTTTTAAGAGATCACCTCAATGCTGATTGATTAACTTTATATTCATTAACATTTAATACTCTCTTAATATATCTTAAACTATTAATTCACTTTTTACAAAATTTAGTAGTAATATTATGCTATTGAATGTGATCTTAATGATATATCACTCTATCCTTTATCTGTAATTATTTAAAACTTTTGAAGCTAGAATGTCCAACCAAGATTTCCTCCTAATAACGTTTTTAATGATTGATTTTTATAAAATTTAATAGGTGATCAAGTCATTAAAATCAAATCTTAAGTTACATTAATTAGTTGTGTAGAGTTATCTATTTAAAAATAGCAAATGTTAGATCTTTTGAAATAAAGATGATGTTACCCTACAGATTTATTGTTATTTTTTTTATCATTGACAAGAGAATGCATTAAGCATTAAAGCAAGGGGCAGCATATGGTTTATGTATAATATTCCTACAACTTTTATAAACGAATATACTTGGGTTAGTATTTATATAATGCAATGCAATGGGTCCTCATTTAATATCAAGGTTGAGTTCCTGAAAATCGTGACTTTAACTGAAACGATGTTAATTAAAAGCAGAAAACACATAGGCCTATATAAATTGAGGTTATATTTCTACAATGCGTTTTTTCCTGGTGCTAGATTATTGATACAATTTGGTAACTTTGGTCATCTAATTAGTATATTTTTTAATAAATGAAATGAATGAAAAGCATGATTTGATTGAAAAATGTTACAGAGCAATTATGTTTTAATGGAAAGATAATTATTTTTTAATAAAAGAATTCACAGCATGTTTGTGATTAGTTTTTCTTAGCATCAGATTTAATAAATTTATTAATAGTGGTGTCAGTCCCTATTACATGTTGCCTACATCCAAGAAGACCAGCCAGGTTATATCAATAGAAGGGGATAAACAAGCTGAATCTGGCCCTCATACGAATTTTTCAAGGAATGAAATCCTAATTCAATTCCTAGTCCTCTGATTGGAAAGTTGAAACATTTCCATTGACGATTCCGACCAATTATTCTATTGCAGTATAGTTTAATACAATGTTTTCATAGACAGTATTGTATACTTGAATTAGTGCTTTTATAAAATGTAATTATCTAATTTTCTACAATAACAACTATATATTTTCAGTACGTTTTCTGTCTCTATACAGGGAAAACATGAAAAAATGGGATTTTATTCTGTCTGTTGGCTTAAAAACTCATTTTTTGACTAATTTAATTTTTGCTTGCAACATAAAATAGCGAAATGACATTAAGTTAGTTGACATTAAACGAGGACTCACTGTATATAGAAATCGCATTGAAGATGATTTTGATTACATATTTTAATTCCTTAACTTTAATCATTTTGAAATTAAAAAAAATTCGGAAATTAGACCATTAGTTCTTTCTGGAACTATTTTTAAATACATATTCAATTGAGTCCTATTTAAGCCAGCTGCACTGAAGAATGTTGTGGCAGCCTGTTTGACATGCCTGCTTGTACTTTTCAATAAGCAGATCACAATATTTAATTTTTATAAATATTTATTTTTTCTATTAAAGTGGATGTACTGAAAAATGTCAAACATTTACAGAAAGTCAAATCAATCGCCAAAATAATAATTTTCTGCGTGATCAATTTAAAAACTTAAAAGTCACAGTAAATCATAAATTGATGTTCAAATATCAAAGAAGATTCACTTTTGCATAAAATTAATTTATAGATATTTCAAAAAGTACTGTTTATCTTGTTTCATTCCTTTTGTATTTAGTCTTATTAGATATACTTTAACAGTCTATGCTGCAACTTCACAATTTTATGTGATGAAAATCAATTCTTCGATGAATTTTTGCTTAACTCTAAAAATATTCATATACATTCAACTAATCAGAAATATCAATAGCTTAGAATTCATAAATTAAATGAAGTTATTTCCAGACATAAAAAAGTGGAAAAATTATACAAAGTTATTATCTAATGGACTATTTAAACTTCCATGCTCCACCATTTCGATCAATATCAAGAAATATTTTGCATATTGTTAATTACAGAATAAGCAAAACTGAAAAATCTAGGTTAAGCCATGAAAAATTATAATAATACATCAACATATTCATCATTTACTGATGTATTAAAACTTTTATTAAAAGTCTTATTGGATGCTCACTAAAAAATTTTCTTATGTAATCAAATAGTGGATAAATAAATAAATATAAAATATTATTTGGTCTCCTAGTAAAATAGTTTAGTTATTTAATATTTTGCACAATTAAATTATTTCTTACAACAAAAGTTAGTGATATATACAATTCATTTTAGATTATTGAAGGAAGAGATGATTTAAAAAAAACAGTTTGGTATTTTACACATTCACATAATAAATTGCAGAGTAAATACTGAGCAATATGTGATTTTCATGATCAAAATTTTCCCATAGTAAGAATTTATTAACATGGCAAGAGGCGATAATTCGCGAATCTATCAAAAATGCAGTCTCAGGCAAATCAAGTAAGTATGACTTATCGAACATTCTGTATTCCCTATTCAACAGGGAAAGAAAAAGCATTATAAAATCAGTCTATCCAGATTACAACATGATACCATTTAACCATTTGTATTTCTGTGGATAAAAAAATAAATAATTGCAACTGGATAATTATTAAGGAAAACGGACAGATATGTCTCAGAGGACTGCTTAGTGCTTTTTACAACACAATAGCCCTATCGTCAGGCAGCTGATAGGACTACTGTCTCACAAAAATAAGCCCCTCCACCATGTCAAAGTGAGTCCTCTTCGGATAGATTTACCCCAGTCCTCCCGTCGGCCGCGGGACCGAGAATCCAATTCTTCTACAACACGTAATATGGAGGATTTTAGCTGGAGCTTTTTCCTCCGAAAACGGTTGGGACGAATATTCGTCCCAACCGTTTTCGTCGTGCGCCCCACATTGGGAAACACTGAGCTAGATTTATTATAGTTCACGCGGGAAGAGAAAACGGATTCGTTAAAAATGTTGGTCTTTTTATTCAAGTCTGGAACTCGCATAGATGATTATCATGGAAATGTGAATTCTGAGAACTTTCAAAAATAGTTAAGAAACAATTTACAGGAACAGTTTTGTCTCAGATTAGTTTCAAAAATTTTGTTCCATTATTTAGGAACATTTTATTTACAGGATGTCGATTATATTCAGTGTCTTTCAGAGAAATGCGACGCACGGGACAAGTAATATTTTTGAATTCCTTCAAAATTTAAAATTAAACTGTGGACAAGAAAATAAAAACAAAGGTATTTAATATTATTTAATTATAGCATTTATGTATTTCCAGGGCCGTGCGGTAGATTTTCTCAATATGAAGCAAATCTTCGAAATACCGCTTCTTAAATGTTTGATTTCGGTGCTTGTGCCGCCTCTCTGTTTCATAGCACGGCACGGCCCTGTATATTTCACAGAAGCATTGCGCGGCCGTGTTTGAAGTGTCGGTAAATAATACTTCGTGAGTCGGTTTGATCAGTTCATCGGAAGTTCCGACATATTTGTTTTTTTGTTAACAGATGGCGCCACTTTCCATTCAGGAAGAATACTAAGTGATGGGGCGAAACAAGCCCTTCCACAGGCTGCCCACCCCTGCGGAGGGGTCAGCCGATTGTGGAGACGGGGATCGACGGGCCGGGCCCGGACTCCATGATAAATATTTTCAAGGGGTGAGACCCGGGATTCGAACCCGGATCCTCCAGAGTGGAAAGCCGAAGCATTTCTACGCGGCCAATCCGGCCAACGTTCCGACATATTCAGACCTGTTCGAAAACAGTATTTCGACCTCTTCTCCATGTGATCTGCGAACATCACTTCGACGAAGATTACATTCATGTGTCAGGGGCGGACGGACGTATTTTCGGTTCTGGCATTATCCTGACAGTGGCCCACTAGTCTTTTTTCACGCAAGTAATATGGAAGTTCTAGCTGGGGGTTATTCCTCCGAATACGAGGTTGGACAAAAATATGGTTCGGTCCGTACGGGGTCCCATCGCAGACCCTAGTGACGGATTTGGGCACCGCCAGCAGTCCTGGTTCCGTATACGGACCGCGAGTGAGGCCCCAGTGACGGACGCGACAACCACCGAATGGTACGAGGTGACCCCTTCAGGAGCCTATTACTCCACGCAGGGTCAGACGGAGGGCATATTCTAACCCCTTATCCACAGGGGTCAGTGGCCCACTAGTTACACTTGGTATTAGGACAATTCGCCGCACGGATATACTGTCGCAAGGACATTTTGCCGTAGATATAGAAAAAATAAATAAAGACAGGAGTATTTCAAAAAAATTAAATAATTTTTTTATAATTTTTTTGCAATACTCCTGTTTTTATTTTATTTTTATATCTTAACGTCCTTTCGACGATATATCTGTAATATATATTAAGTAAATTAAATAGTGGGTGATCGGTTAACGAACAAATCGGTAACGAACACTTTTTCGAAAGATATAAAAATTTTTCGAAAAACTTTTATGTTCATTAACCGAACATAAAAGTTCGGTTAACGAACACCTCACAGAACAAACTGTGTTTGCTTCCTAAAACTTTTATTTTAGAATACACTACTCAAGAAGAACACGAGGAGCTTTGGATTTCACGTCTTTATTCAACAAACTCCATTACAACAACTCTGCTGTTGCCAGTTCTCCCAAAAAACTGTGTTGCCAGATTGGGACCAATAACTACAATAAATTATTATTTTTTGTTTTACATAGTGCTAAACACTGTGCGACCCGCGGACGACGGAATGACTGGTCAGCCGGATGGCTGCGTGGTAAAGCTGTGGCTTACCATCATGGATGATCCGGGGTCCTTCTCTCCAATTTTTCGGGAAGGATCTGGGCCCGACCCGAAAAATTGGAGGAGTGGGACCCCGGAAACATTTTAGAAAATATTTTGAAACTCAAAAAATATAATAAATTAATTATAATAAATTATTGAAGACAAGTTAGTAAATTATATTATTTAATAAATATGCCCAAAGTGTGAAGAAAAACTTCGTCGTAATATTTTGTGCGCTGATAAGGGACCTCGAAGCAAGTCAAAAATGTCTAATGAACATAGGGTCTAAATGGTACTGTTTTCGAGTTAAAACCCTTTAAAGCTAGCCAATCACCATTTACTTTACAAAGCGTCACGACGCATCGCGTTGCCATTAAGCATCGCATTGTGTCGCTCGCCGCTTTACTAACCCGGTAGTCAGTAGGAAAGCGACGCAATGCGACGCGTCTTCGCAACTGGACACGTCGTGACACTTTGTGTACTCGATGATGATTGGCTAGCTTTAAAGCATTATAACTCGAAAATGATTCCATTTACCTCCATATTACTTAAAAGAAGAAGAAGAAGAATGATGCCATTTAGACCATATTTTCATTAGACATTTTCGACTTGCTTCGAGGTCCCCTATCAGCGCACAAAATATTACGACGAAGTTTTTCTTCACCCTGTATATATATCCATATAAAATGATTGAGTTATACTGTACCTACATTTAAGAAATTATGATAAATATAACAATTTTGTTTTTGTTTAAATACATAAAATTGATTATTTTATAAAATATTGTATTATAGTCAATATTTCTTATATTGATAAACTAAAATCCCTCATGATCAAACAGTATATGTTATGAATTAAAATCAGGTTTTCCACCATATTTTTTTTTCCTCAATTTTATTTAAGTAGAAATCCCCAATAAGAAAGTGGATTATTTGGTCTAAATCTTAATGATTTCAATCAATGAATTAAAATGGTTTATGCTAGAGTAAGTTTTATATGAAAGGATAAACAAATTGAATAAAATTTTCATTTCATTGATGTGATTATCCAAAATATATTAGCAATTCGTAATTATGCATTTTATTAATTTCTAATGTAGAAGTTTAGTAAACAAGTGAAATTTTCAATATTTTTCAATTAATTTTAATAATTATATTCTAAATATAATACATTACTTAACTTAAAAATTTATAAATGGATCTGAAATAAGAGAATTATTTATAGTTCCACAGGTGAGTACATTCTTCTCCAAGTTCTGAGCAAATGCAAAAATGAATAATAATCTTCGAATTATTTTTAAATATTCAAAATATTTTTAATTCAAAAACATTATTTTGAATATTTCAAAACATTTTTCTGCCGGGTGATGTTTGTTAGTGAATTTATTTCACCATAAGCCGCAAAGCCACGTCAAGGCCTCACCCTTTTTTGCGGATTTTTTGTTTTTCCAGAAACCTCATAATGGATAGACAGAATCCCCATTATGAGTAAAACTGGATTAACATCCTCATCGCAGTGATTTTCTTTAGGTCCGAACTAACATTAGCACGCAATTCACAAAAAAAGACTAATCCGTAATTAAGCCAAAAATAGAAATCCCAAACACTGATTGGGAAAAATTACAAGAATATGGCCAGAGTAAAACAGCGTCGCACGCTAGAATGACAAAACGGGACACTATAACGACATCAAGGATAAACTCACGTCACGTGATGAACGACACCGACGAAGATTCAGCACCTCTTCTTGATGGAATCGCCTCTCTTCCTTACATCCAGTTATGCCAAAAAATAGCCTAAACTAATTACAAAAAAAAAAAAAACAGATTTTTGTGCAAAAAAACCTACATAATTAAAATTTAGAAAATAGAAAGATATAAAAATTTGGAATTAAAATTAATAAAAAAAATTTTTTTAATTACGATTCGATTGGAAAACAGGTTTCACATAGGTTGACGAGCCGATATATCAGTTGCCTGCCAACCCTTCCCGGTCCTGTGAGATTCGTTTTCCCGCGAGTTAAGAAAAACTCCTGCCCACTAGAACGATTTATCGCATCTCCTGGCAAGATCCGCCCTGTCCAGCAAAGTACAGGAAAACGCACGGCAGATGGATGCAAAGCACCACATCTCACTTGCCAGGAGATACTCGTCACCATAAATTCCACCTGTCTCCCAAAATCTTCGGACCAAAGAATGATATTCATGAATTAATTTAACCCCAGTTCTTGTCCCTCCAGCCAAACAAATAAAAATTTTCTCGAATTATTGTTTTCTTAACTTAATTGTTTTCCAAAGTATTGTTTCGAAATTCTGCTTTAATCTCAAAATTTAATACTAATATACATATATATATATCAAAACGGTTGTTTTTACTGTAAAAAATATTTTATATTTAAATAATTGGGCATGAAAAAGTAAATAAAAATAAAAAAATATTGCTAAAGTTTATCTACACGTACACCAGTTACATATAAAAATTTAGTATATTTTTCATCCGATCCATTTTACATTGATGATAGTATATATTTTCAAATTTTTGTTTGTTATATTTTCATAATTTTTAAAGATGGAAAAAGCTAGAATCACTTCCTTATTCTGTGTGATATGGCGATTAATTGAAACAAACTTCCTTGATTGAAATTAATCTAACTAGTTTCATTTAAACCGCCATGTTACCACTCCATTATGGTGGTTGCCATCACTGGCTGATAACTTCCATGATGAGGTCAACCGTCTAAAGTTTTACAATTTGTATACCGGTATATAATAAAATTTTTTCACCTGTATAAAGTTTCTCGTATTAACCTTATTAATAAATTAATTTGCGTTAGGCTTTTTTTACGTCATATCCTTATAAATAAACGTAACGACTTAAGGCTGGGTCTCACAGGCGTAAAATGCAACGTCAATACGCTGGCGTAAATGCGTCGCGCACAAAACGTCGAGGGTACCGATGCTTAGACCAGAAGCGAATGACGCATCCTAAATAAACGACGACGTTTAGCTATTGGCTAATTACTGTGACATCATTTGAAGTTAGCTGATTCGACATGGATAGGGATAGATCATCATCATGATCGGATATTTTTTATCGTAAGCCTAATTAGCATATATTAAATTTCAATATAACATATTGATTAGAACCCGCTCGAGAGAGATGTGATTAGGATCAATTAATTTATAACCATTCTATACAAGCCTGTATCCAAAATATTGTGATAGGGCTCAATGTAAAAAAAGTAATTGAGTCTGTGGACACCCTATACAAGCCTGTATCCAAAATATTGTGATAGGGCTCAATGTAAAATAAGTAATTGAGTGTGTGGACATTTTCGGTAATTGTAATCTTCCGTAATTTCCTTTATTATGTCGTACTATTTATAGGAATATTGAAAAATGATACATATATTTTAAAATATTTTTTCTTAATACAATATTTAATTGCATAAACTTTGACAAACATGGGGCCCCCTCAAGCGCGGGGCCTGATTGGGTGCAATCGGCTTAAATCCGGCACTGCATGCAGTGTCTCACACTGCCCTTCACTGGGGTACAGTGAGACTGAAAGGTACTCTAACACAAAAGTGGAAATATTTCTTTATACTATTCAAGTATTACTCTGGTAAAATTCAGGGAGTTTACTCCAGACCAGCGTTTCTCAAACTGTGGGTCGCGACCCTAAAAGGGGTCGCGAAGCGAAATTCAAAATTAAATTTAAACACTTGAATTTCAGTTTATATGTAATTTCACAAATGCCCAATATTAACATTTGGACGTATGAATTTTCGGTGTGGTTGGTTGATTATGTTCATCTTAATAAGTGTGTAAATGACTTATATACTTGTACGTTTTATTGATTGTGTTCATTTTAATTAAGTGTGTAAATGATTTATATACCTGTATGTTTTATTTCATATTTAAATATGTGTATAAATGATTTATGTATTTGTATGTTTTATTTCATATTTAATACCTGGGATCGGGAAAAATGTCATAATGAAAAATGGGGTCATGAATGAAAAAAGTTGGCAAAAAATGTCGTAATGAAAAATGGGGTGATGAATGAAAAAAGTTTGAGAGCTAGTAATGAAAAATGGGGTCATGAATGAAAAAAGTTTGAGAAGCGCTCGTAATAAAAAATGGGGTCACGAAAAATCTCATAATGAAAAATGGGGTCGTGAATGAAATGGGGTCATGCATGAAAAAAGTTTGAGAAGCGCTGATCTAGCAGATAGGGTCGCGAAAAATCTCGTAATGAAAAATGGGGTCGTGAAGGAAAAAAGTTTGACACGCCTGGGGTTGCGAAAAATCTCATAATGAAAAATGGGGTCGTGAATGAAAATATTTAATACTTGGGGTCGTGAAAAATCTCGTAATGAAAAATGGGGTCATGAATGAAAAAGGGTTGCGAAAAATCTCGTAATGAAAAATGGGGTCGTGAATGAAAAATGTTTGAGAAATGTTGGTATAGACAATAAATCGGCGAGTGCGTATTTCGTTCGCCATGAAAAATCCAGACTATAAGAAATCTCATAACATCATAGATACAAACTTTCCATACAATAGAGAAGAAATAAAAACATAAACATTTTTGTCTCATTCTGGCCCACTCTCCCCTACTGTATACAGTGTTGAGAGTTAAGTTATAGAGGTAAAGAATATTTTTTTCCAAAATATTCATCAAAAAGTGCGAAAGTATTTTATCAAACTCCGACTATTTAGAAACTAATAACTTTTTTTAGAGGGAAAAAATGTTCACACTTTTTATATCAACTATAAAAATTTGTTCGATAATAATACTGAAACTTTAAATTTTTTATTGAAATTACTAACGTAGTGTGTTTATATCTAACCTTCATTACAGTTTTTCGATTCCAAGGTTTTGATCAAGGATTAGGTAAAATGGATACGAATCTTCGCCGATTTTTAAAACTCCATTTCCTGCAACCACTAGATGGCATTAGTGTTTGTGAAAAGATGGCGTCCGGTGGTCACTGCTATTGTGCTGCTTCTTTTTGCAGCAATTATAAGAAAACACCAGAAATATCATTCTTCCGATTTCCCAGAGATGCTGGAAGATATGTGTAATAATAGTATTGTAATCATCTGCCATCTTATGTGTTCTTCGAATGTAGAATTTAAAAATGGCCGTCGAACAAATATTGTTCAAAAGGCTTTATGGTGTGTAATAAACTGATTCCTACAAATTAACGACAAAGTCATTTTAAAAATTAATAT
>AYEL01037186.1:0-30099 GCA_000484575.1 Olivierus martensii
AGTTTTAAAATATTTTTATCGGTTATTTAAGAAATTAGGATCATTCCTCGTCCTGGTTTATTTAGCGTCGAATATAATAATCAAATTTTTTTTTTTGGCAAAAATTTTAATCTACTTACTAAAGAATGTAACTTACGAAATGTACTGTATAAAAAAAAAATTAATATTGATAGTAAGTAAACTAGTTTGTTTCTTCGAGATAATTTTATTAATGACAATTTTATTAATGACACGCAAATAAGATTTATTTAAATAAAGTAAAAATAAAAATTTTAATACTTAAGATCGTATCTAGAAGGAAAAAAAATTAATAAAATCAGGTTCGTTGTCTTCCTGGAGAAAAAATAAACGAGAATCGGAATTAATAGTATAAACTGATAACGTTTTTTTGGTATTTTCCGATGGCATTTCTGTACAGTTGGCTTCAACCAAACTAATTTTATGAATTAAAATGATTCCAATCAGTGGAAACATATATCATCTGTAATATATAACAACTTTAACAGCCAGCAAATCATTTATATTCCATTTATTGTTAATTGACCTTGTTCTTTTTGTTACTTTATTAATTTTTATCTTATTTTTTGGCAGCTTAGCCATGAGACCATTGCTCCATAAAATCGAACAATTCAGTAAAATGTTTAACCGCATACGGTGCTGAAAGAAATGAGAAAGAAGTACGCGATGCTACGCATATAATTTTATAATAATTTTTAATTAACTTACAGTAGAAATAATAGATTTTTTCCATAAATATCAGATACTTCCTTCACGCCAAAATCTCCTCATACTGAAAAAAATCTTTCAGTATGAGAAACTTGTAGAAGAAAAAAAAAATTGAAGAACTTGTATCGAACTTGTATCAAATTGTTGAATGTTAAAACATTCAACAATTTTTTTCGATGTTCCAGAAAAATTTGCATTAATCTGCCCTAAATAATCGATTCGATTAATATTGCAGCGCAACGATATTCTTCTCACTTCGGTTTTTCTTCCTGTTATTTAATTCCTGTA
The DNA here is from genome assembly GCA_000484575.1 of Olivierus martensii. NCBI lineage: Eukaryota > Metazoa > Arthropoda > Arachnida > Scorpiones > Buthidae > Olivierus > Olivierus martensii. The sequence goes on from AYEL01037186.1 coordinate 1,015, forward strand.
ACTGTTTTGAAGACTTTTCATACAGTGTCTGGAAGGGCAGTTGCCTATAAAATCCTTGCACCTTAAAACAAAATTCTGCCAACCAACCTTTAAGTCGAAATCGTTAGAAAATCGAATTTTAGATAAGTCAGACAACTTTATTGAAACATATTTCAGTAATATAAAAAAAATAATAATAATAAATATGTTAACAGTAAAGTAAGATTAACGATTGCAGGTCATTGAATCACGCGAATCTTCACGTAATTTAAATGAAAAATGTTTTTGTAATTTCGTACGTAAGAATAAAATTGATAGGTGGTCGTCTCTCTTGTGGTTAATTTTAACGACTTGCAAAAGTTTGCCAGAACTCTGACGTGAAAATATTTTTATACATTCGAATTAACGAGATTTTTATTTTCTTTTTTAATTTTTTTTTTTCGGAAAAATTACATTTTGTTATCAAGATTTAATCACATGATATTGAGACCATTCTGTAATCACTATGAATTAAATGCATAAAAATAAGAAATAAAATTGTTCTTGATTTTGCCGCTAGGGGGAAACATTTATTATGGAGGAAATCCTATTTCTTTCAGTCCCATTCAACACTTCCCATAGGTGAGTAGTAGTTTTTCTTTTGCCATCATCAGGACCGGATTTATCCACAAGTTAAATAAGTTACAAGTTTAGGGCTCCTCAGTACAAGGACCCTCATCATTTGATGTGGAATCATAAATATTATAGTTTAGAAGCTGTAATATATCAAAATTCGGTCCTCGCTATCGCATGTCTGTAGCCTCTCTATCGATCAGTAGATCAGGTTAAATATTGTCACTAATGGTTCTTCTCTTTTACAATCTTCGTCGGGTGATTGAAGAAAATTTAAAACAAGTAATTTAGGTTTATAAATGTCTTTTTTTTTTTTTTTTTTTTTTTTTTTTTTTTTTTTTTTTTTTTTTTTTTTTTAATTTTTTTTTTTTTTTTTTTTTTAATTTTCTCGACTGATTTTTCGTTTTTTTACTTTCGTCCATCCTGCGAAGGACATATTTTAAAGTTTGCGTGCCAATATAATTCTGGAAGAGGTCTCCTTAATTTACTTTTGAATGGAATTCATACTAAAATGGGACGCGTGGGTGAAGTGTCTGGGATTGATTGACATTTTAAGACAATTTAAACAATAGATGACAGCAGTTACATCGCGTGTCAGGAATAACCTTGTTTCCTCCTATTAGAGAATGAATAAAGGTCAATCGGTTTGATCTCCCGCTGTGGGTCAAAAGGCCTCAGAAATTGTTCTTCAAACTCGCTTTTATAAATATAGGAATGAACGTAATGTTAGTATTTAGTTAGTTCTTGGTATTTATCTTCCACGTTTCCGGGTTTTAGACTAGAACTTCCTAGTCCCCTAGTCACTTCGAAGAATCGAACATTTTTTCAGGTGAGTCCATTCTCAGATATTTTTATTACTTAATATCTGGGGTAGCTAGGATCGTGAGACTTTTACATCAACAAACTTAAACAAACCAATCAAAAATTCCTAATACTAACTAATGGAAAATGAAAATTATAACAGGTGAAAATTTTTATTAAACTCGCTGGAAATTTTAAAGCCAAATCCTTTGTATAAAATAGGAAAATTCTTTCTTTAATGATTTTTTCTATAACCGGAAGCCATTCTTCTGTATTTTGACTATTTTAGTTTCGAATACGATTTGAGAGAAAATTTAAAATCTTAATTAAGTAAAATTATAATTTAAATTTAGTTCTGATGATTTAAATAAGAGAAGAAAAACGATATTTGAAATTAATTCGGTTCTTCCCACTGTCGGATTTATAACATCGCCATTGTTTTTTGTCAATATGTTCCTTCTCAACAACATTTTGAATTCTAATGAATAGGAGGAATGTTCTATCAATAAAAATGATCTCGCTATTGCATCTTTTAAACTTCCATAGCAGAGGTTCTCAATTTTTTTTCTGTTGAGGAACACATTTTAATATTTTAAAAATTCTCAACCTTTTTTCTGTTGAGGAACACATTTTAATATTTTAAAATTTGGCAGCCGCCTAAATATTTTAAATAATAATTTAGATTTAACAACAAATTTTTATTATCTAAATATTTTAAATAATAATTTAGATTTAACAATAAATTTTTATTAACTAAATCTAAATTATTATTTAATATATTTAACAACAAATTTTTTTAACCAAATATTTTAATTAATAATTATGATTTAACAACGAACTTTTATTAACAGATTATTGTATTTATTCTTATTTATTACATTCAGATTACAGAATAACTCGTATACGGGATCATTAAAAGGCGGCCTTTATTAAGTTATAGCTCCACCTGCGAATTTTGTCTTTTTAGAGAAACTATAATTTAATTTAACTTTTATTCCTTAATTTTTAAATTATGAATAACGAAAAAATTTTTGGCTGTCGCAGGAATTCGAGTATTATGTTTTTCGAATGGTACTTATAGGAATCTGTACAGTGATTCGATTGCAAAAGGATTAAACTTCTGAAATTCTCTTATTTTTAAAGTTTTTATATAACTTATCTGGTACAGTTTGGCCCATGAATCCCTTGTGCTACTAAAACCAAAACAACCAACAGAGAAGATCTCAGTGACCGTTTAAACTTCTGAGATTCTTCTAATCAGTTTATATAGACTATATATATTGTGATCAATTTTCATAATCTCTGATGAGGAGACATTTGTTGATTTTGATAACATATTTTTAATCCTGCATCTTTAATTGTTCCAAAATTATGGACATGTACCAAAAGTAGTTTATTAGTTCTTTCCAGTTATATTTTGCGGGATCCTGTGCTCAGCTTTTCTTCAGTCCCTTATATAAATATATCCGAATTTTTAATATGTATCTTATAAATGATGAAGATAAAGCAGATTTTTATCAGATTTTTAAAATATTTATTATTTTATTTAATAATTATTGTCGATTTGATGAGATATAAAAAAAAAATTTAGTTTTTATTTAATCTGAACTACAGTTATCATAATTTTCCAAACGAAGAAAATCTTTTTTCATTAGATTCGCCGGTTGATCATAGTTTTTCTCTCGGTTTATGGGTTTGTTTGACAATAACATTGTAAAACTCTCATTTTTTCCCGTAAAAATGAGGAATCCCAGCTAAACTTTGAATCCCATTCATCAAAGTTGAATGTAAATTAAAGCTGAGTATATCCAATATTATACACTTCTTTAGCATCCATCATCATTCATGTTGGCTCCATCATGGCTATTTGGCAGCTTTGAGTGACTTTAAAACTGATCCGCCAGATGCAGTATATCCCATATATACGGTTAAACAAAGCAAATTGATATCTGTGATCAAAGTCTAAGTTGTTTTAGGGAATGCAGTACATGATCCTCTTCATAAGAATGTAAAGGACATACTTTCTGATATTCCAATTGCTTGTTTCTAGAGAAATCATAAAAATAGAGAGTTCTCATACTTTTAATCCTTCGCTACTTTGAACGTAACAAACAGAATTCATATTAATTCTCTTTACGTTCTAAACAAAAAAGTAATTTTTTTCGTTCTACATCTACTATATTTAGATAAACTAGATATCCTAATAAATATGTTAAATTATAATTTAATTAATATTCCTGGAGAGATCCTTCAAGGGTGGTGTATATTTGCTTATCATCCTGGAGGACTGACCTACATCTCCAGTTTTTTCAAGATGGGTACGGGCCCGGCCTGTTGAACTCCATCCTTCAACCATACGGTCACTATCATGGTTGTTGGCCAGCCTGTGATGGGCTCTACAAGTGGTCGCTACCAGATAAAGATTATCCTATCAGAATATGGCGGCTCAATCGAATAAATCTTTTATCTTCGTATATAGAGTTGCTATTTATATCGAACTGAAGAAAGGGATGGAATTTCCTTTACCTTACCAGTTACCAGAAACTCCATGTATTTCTCGTTCTTATTGGTGTCTAATTCTCTTTAATTTACATTTCTTCTCTCTTGTATCATCATTATTTCATTCTAGCACTTTTAGGCTATTTTTATATAAAACTCCTCTTCAATCATTCTTTAATACAGTATAATACCAAAGACAGAATAAATTAACTAAAGAACCAGGATCAAAAACAAAAAAGAAGCTCAGTACTTATGAGGATATTATTTGGGGCCTTTACACAAATATAATCGTATATTTAAACCAAATAGATATTTGCATGAACATTTTTTTTTTGTGTGTGTATGTCTGTTTGCTTAGAATCTGGGAGTTCTTGTTTACTCAGGATCCTACTTCTTCCTACACTAATCATACATATAAATTCTCCACTGGTTCTTTCCAGGCTGTTGGTTAAAAACGATTTTAGTTAGAATCAGCATTCAATCATTTACCAATTTACTCGATTGTAAAGACAAAAATACTGCACACAAGTCTGAATTTTGTATTTTTAGATATTAGAGTAACCAGAAAATCGGAGCGTGTTCGTTATTCCTATCATTACCAATCTATCTGTAGGCTAAACAAATGTCGGTTATCATCACAGGCAGAGTAGTTAATTTTTTTATGTATAATGTAACATGCGTGATGTATCATCGGATTGAAATAAATGAAAAAATAGCATTAGCAATCGATAGGCTCCACTTAGAAAATAAAAAGTTAAATGGATGAACGTATCCATAATCATTTGTTCTTTTTACTCTATACTGTGCTTGGGTTGAACAATTTTATAATTATTTCGATACTGTACGTATAAAATATATCTATTAAGAAAAACAAATCCCAAACAAGAACAAAATCTAAATAAATGGATTATCCTAAAAATACAGATCTTTGAAATTTTTAAAAAAGGGAGGTTCTTGTCCTCTAAGTCCGGCTAACTTATTTATAGGTTGAGCAACCTATGATAGAGTTATTAAAGTTCTTCCACTTGGCACACTTTCTAATCACTACTGAACTGTTAACAAAAAACATCATCGCATGTCAGTAACTATGATAACAACATAAGATTTTCTTAAATACGAAGCAAATTTTCGCTGTTATTAATGACTTTCTAATATTTATAAAAGCTCCGAAATGTTTTTTGTGATTTAGGGCTCCTTAAGTTTAAAAAAAATTTAGGAAGTCTTGATGTGGGACATGCTGTTATTAGTGACTTTTTAATATTTATAAAAGCTCCGAAATGTTTTTGTGATTTAGGGCTCCTTAAGTTTAAAAAAAATTTAGGAAGTCTTGATGTGGGACAATATTATCCAACCAATAGATTGCGATCATTGTGCCAAATATACAATTTAAGTACAGTAATGTTTCATATTTGCAATAAAAAAGAATTTTTTTTTTCCACATATAGGTTAGCAAATAAAGTGTCACTTCTACAATTCCTGCTTTAGACTTAAACAACATGATTCATAAGGCTGTTAAAACCCAAAATCAGTCACTCAGTTTAGCATACTTTCTTTTATGCTAAGTAATTTTAATATTTTCGCACTTCATATAAAAAATACGTCGTGTTTCTTGTCGTCCGTTTTTGGTAAAACCTTCGAGTATGACCTCTATCCATTATTTGTTACATGTTTTTACATGACCCTCTTAATCGTTTTGTTATTAAAATCGATTAACAGAGTCTCAATTTTCGCATGACGGTTATGTTTTGCTAACAATTTAATTCCTGTTAATAGAATTTGCATTAAATTTCATAAAAGTAAGGTAATTTGTAAGGGTATCTTTCTCGATACTGCCTAAAGGAAAAACTATAAAAATATTGTTTAAATTTTTATTAATGTCATTTTTCAATTATTAACTAGATGGATTAAAGTATAATTTATGTTTTTATAATTTATTAAAATACAATTTTCTCAATAAATAGTACAAACTTTTTAATTGATTCAATTGTGAAATATATTACAATATACAGCAATACCTGAGTTAACCCGATTTATGTACGAATTATGTTCTCAACTAGATGGGCGCCTGAATATGCCATCAGGATCATCTTCAACAGGATGATCTTCTTACTAAATTTCTCATTTTTTTAAACACAATTCTTACATTTTGTCGATAATGTTCTTTTATTGTTGTTTTGTTGTAACTTTTTGCGTCACTGTTCTTTTGCCTCTTGTCAGCATTATCATTTTCCCGTTATTTTGCTTGTTTTATTTGATTTTCTTGCGTATTTTATCATGTTTAAAAAGCTTTCATCCACCTTGTCGGATATAACTTAGCCAATGAAGTCCTTTCGCTATTAATTAAATCAAAATCTATCAATCGTCCTGCTAACTTTCGTATAATTAATTAATTCCAAAGATGATAAAAGAATATCTGTAAAATTTGAATGTCCACTATTTTAAATAATTAAAATTATTTTTCGTTTTAATAATAATACGCAGATTTTTCGTGAAAATTAGCGAAATTTCTGAAAATACAATTTATTGAAGCTTGATACAGTATTATGAAATATGGGAATTTAAGCCAGGGTTGCTATACTGGATATATACTATGGTTGTGAAACCCATTATTACCTATGCTGCCATTATTTGGTGGTAAAGAGTTTTGCTAAAGATTTGCAGGACTAAACTGGAAAAGACTCAAAGGTTAGCCTGTCTGAGCACATGTATTTAATTCTACATTTAATGTTTGTTTAAATGTATTGTTTTTATTTGACCGGTGTCCTTTTACGTCATTTTATGCATTTATTATTGTCACTTTTGACTTTATTATGCTGGCATTTGTTCTACTTTTGGTCCTTTATACCACCTTTACATTTATTAATTGTTATATTGTGTATCTGCTGTTTTACTTTCGCAAATTAAAAATTTTTATCCAAACAATAAGGGCTAGCGCACACGGACGGTTTTTCCACCGCGCGGTTGTCTAACCTCTAGAAATGTCGAGTGGGCACACGAGCGTTTAAAATACCGCTGCTCCCGCTGATGGTAAAAGTTGCTGTATGTGTACTGCTAGTAAGAAAACGATATAGATAAAAAAAAGATCTGGGTGCATCCATTATTAAGCCAACAAATGAATTTAAAAGGACAATTTTACAATTTATTCAATGATTTGTGTTTGTCAACTAAAAATTTTTTTGGATATTTTAGAATTCATTTGACTATTATACATAATACCTTCTGATATCACATACACAGATACAAATATGATAAATAATATACAAATAAATGACTAAAACAGAAATAATGATGCCTTAACGAATGATAGAAAGCTATTGAAGCGGTGGTTAAACCGTCCGTGTGCGCGCTCCTATATATTTGTATTTGTTCTATTCTTCAAGGCGGCAACAATTAATATTTTTATATAAAAAATTTTATTTTTTTTTATAATTTTTTTATATTTTTATATTATGTTATTTATTAAATATAATAAAGCTGCATGATTCCCGTCAAACGAAATAAAATTGATTTGAATGTTTTTCGAAATTGAAAAATGTAAACCCGGATGCACGATTACATGAAAATAAACATCGTTCTTACTGACTCTATTACATTTTATATCGAAATCGACTGTTCAGTGCGCAATAATACCGACAAACACGTCGCTTCCATGTACAGTACTTAATACTGCCTTCCGAAGCTGTCGTCAAGTATAGGATATCCCATGTTAATTCATCAATTACTTTATCATTTTGTATAATTAATCCATTATTGATACATCTACTGTGTTTATATTAATAACTATCATACCTAAAAGGTCACAGAAAATTTCTATGCAGTATAGGGTCCTGATTGAGCAAAAGGGTATAGGATAATTAGATGGCGGTAAATATATGCAATGCAAATGAACTAGATGCTGTTCTTCATTGCTTAACACTTACTGCCATCTATAGTCAGTAATGTAAAATAAAATTTAAAAAAATCAAATGCAATACTTTGAATTAAATGATCCTACAGAATTAAATAATGCGGTGTCAAAATGTACTATAATGACAATTCATCATCATTAAATTTCATGAAAATCTAATCATATCAGAAAGGTAACTCGGTGTCTGTTGCAGAAGGACCGGGTTTGGCATCTCCTGAAAAGTTTATTCGGGATACTTCGACCGGCTCCGCCATCTTTTACCATCTGGCCCCCCTCCATAGATATGGGTGCAGCCCGTGGTTGGAACTGGTCCCGCCCTTTAATAATCTCACTGATTGGAAAGGGTCGTGAAAACTGCAAAAAATCATATCAGAAATAATTAGTGGAGGGCAAATGGAGGATTCACAGAGAGCCATGATATCCTGCTTATAAGTATCCTTTTCCTTCAAAAAATTAGACTAAAAATGCGTATTATACACATAGATACATATATTACAACTTATTTTATTAATTGTATCAAAAATAAATTGTAATATTTGCATATTAGCAATAACAACTCAATAAAAATAGTAAACTTTTTTAACGACTGTCTTTGCCCAAGTTGTTGCAATTCTAATTATAGTTATAAATAAATACAGTGGATTCCGCTTGGGTCACTGGTTAATTGGGACAAATCTCAAAGAATGAAAACCAAACTAATAAACTAATACAAAATTTAAATTCTTAATTGGGACAATAGCAGAAAAGCAATTATCAAGTTTTGATATATTTTAGGGATTTTTCGAAAGTATGGCTACACATACATACACTAATCTTTGCCAAGATGTCAAGAAAGGATTTTACACTCAAATAAAATTGCTTGGCTGAATAAAATTAAAAGCCAGCCATTTAATACAAGCCATGATAGACTCACTGAAATAAATCAAAATCTACCATAGACGCGTCTCCTACGAAATAGAAAATCAACTGCGTAAGGAGTGGGCATTACAGAAAGAAATTCCAGAAACATCGAAAAGAAAGCGTGATGGAAAGGATTCTGAAGTCGAAGAAGCATTAGATCAATGGATTTCTATAGTTAACGGGCGAGGCGTGAATATCAGTGGCCCAGTGTTGAAGAGGTCAGAGATGATCAGTAAAAAAGTAATAATTAGGTACCTATTTTAATGATTTATTAAAATAGGTACCTAATTATTATTATTTACCTATTATTTATTTACCTACGAATTACATATTTTATTTTAGAATTTATCATTACTTCGTTTAATTGGGACAAAATGGCTTGGCCCGACGTGTCCCAATTAAGCGGAATCCACTGTATTCGTTAAAATACATTGATATGTATTTTAATTATTATGTAAATGTTTTATGTCAATTAATAACTTAAATAATAATTAGAGATATTTACTGTATAAGAGACATGTTTTTGTTATAAGGAAATAAAAAACTGAAATTCGAAGAAATGTTTACATTAAAGCATTTTTTATTAAATTTTTATGTCAATTAATAACTTAAATAATAATTAGAGATATTTACTTATAAGAGACATGTTTTTGTAATAAGGAAATAAAAAACTGAAATTCGAAGAAATGTTTACATTAAAGCATTTTTTATTAAGAAAACAAACAGATCGATGGACGTCATTTAATTTTATTTTATAACTACACAATTTTGGATGGAAATAATTTATAACCGAACAAAAACAGTTCGAAGGCAGTAACATTCATGAATATTGGTAAGTGATCAATATTTTATTTTCTTTTTTAACTTTTTATATACAATATGGTTGAATTATAACAAGATAACATTATAAATTTTGACAGGAATGATATAAAATCGCTTTTAGGATGATATTATTTTCGGAGATTAATGAAGTAGAAGAATGCTTTATATTGTAAAACCTCAATATAATGAAACTCTAAGGCAAGAATTTTTCCTTAATTTAAAGATTTGGTAAAGTGAATATACCAAACTGTTTTTTATCAATATTGTCAAATCTGATATAAAGTTAGTCATCACATGAGAGAATGTTTTTATCAAAATTTTTATTTTATATTAATTTATTCATTCAAATCGAAAACACTCTATTCATTACATCGTCGTAATTAAAGGTACTCTACTGACGATAATTTACAATATGTAAACACGAGGAATTCTTAAGGCATTATTTATATTGGTATGAATGCGTCAGCTTTTCATCCAGGATTGAAATAGAATCTGATTCTCACACCTCGAAAATTTTGAGGAATCAGACTCGAAGGAAAGGATTTTGAGGAATCAGGTAGAAAGAAATATAATCTGTATGTAATCTTTCGCCATATCCCATGGCGAAGATTACATTTCTTTGATCTACAACAATTGTTTCAGTCATATTTTGAAATAATACAGTCAATTTATTTTTAAATGACCATTAATTACAGTATTTTGCATAAACATGGATCAGGAAAATAAAAAAATGACTTTTAGGCTCTATTTTTCATCATTTTATCAAATGAAGATCAAAATACAATCTTCTGATCCTGTTTTATACTTCATTCTAACGTATTTCATGCAAATATTGGAAGCTGCGAGATATTATAATATAAACAGCTGACGTAGGGTTTGTCATTAAGTAAATGATGGGAATAGGGATTGCAATACCGGTAAACCGGTTTACCGGTTCACCGGTAAATTGCGAATTTTACTCTCAAATTGTTACCGGTAATTCTACATTGTTTTTACCGGTAATTCGGTAAATATAATTATATTATACTTTTTCGTTTATATTCCCTGGGCCCTGGTCGCTGCTGTAGCAGCACTGAATAATAATAGAGACACTTTGTGGCTGAGCGCATGTGCATCATTATTCACTACTGTGGGAGTCCTGGGGAGTCTTATTGACGAGATTTTTGCGTTTCGACACTAAATTCCTGACACCAAACTGTGGTATCAGAGAGTGTCAAAAAACTGAGTGTGGGCCCATCTAAAATATTAAATATCAGGTCTGACACCAGGAGCAGTTTAGACGGTGTTGCTTCAGCACGATGAAGAATATTTATATGAGTGCAGGTCAGGATTGTGGCCGAAAAACTGTAAGCGATGTGGGTAAGCGACACGTCAGGGGCCCAAAAGTGAAGTGAGAAATGCGGAAACAATCAACAATTAAACTATATATAACTAAATAATATATTTAATATAAAATATTTTCAACAGGAAAATGTAACGAGGGAAATATATTCAAATGGTGTAGGATTCTTTAATAATTATTAAACCAACAAGTCTCGAACCTGAAAGAGCTTTTTCTACGGCGTGATTAATTTGTACAAAAATTAGATCATAATTAAGAGACAAAGTTTTGATCAGTTATGTTTCTTACGTGCTTATTTTTTAAAACATGTTGATAAATAGAGCACGTATTTAATTATAGATTTTACAATTATTTTCATTGTGAAAAATTATTCATGTAAAAGTATTACTTATAATTTGTATAAAATTATTGAATTTTATTTACATTATGTTCAGATACAATTTATTTTCTATACTTTTGTCACACTATATAACGATTAAATAAAATGCCTTATTGTTATGAATTTTTATTTTATATTCACGGTTTAAAGAATTCCCGATAATTTACCGGTATACCAGTTTTGTTTGAAAATTTTACCGAATTACCGGTAATAGAAAAAGTCGGTAAAATTGCAATCCCATCATGGGATTGATTGTATAAGATCCAGATGCCTATTGAAAAACCAGAAAGTTTTGAACCCGGAATAAATGAGATCTACAATCAAGCCCGAAAAAACAGCAGATGTACAATATTGCATATTTAATTATTTTCTTATAACATTGGAGAATATCTTCTCTAGCAGGGATCTCATTTTTTTTCTTTTCTTCGCTATTTTATGCCACTTTACTACTGTGATTAAGTAGAGCTTTCTAATACCCACGATGAACTAGCTACCCACACAATTAAAGGATAGAGGTTGTCGAGCTGGTTAGGATTCTCCTAAAAATCTAAAATTACAGGACCTTAAAATTCAACCTAATTTCTTCAAGATGTAAATACATCGTTTTCCACATGGCCAACTTTCGTGAAAACGATAGAGTACGTAATCAACAGTTTAGTAGAGGTTTTTCTTGATATACATGTCCCGTTTTTCCTATGTATCAATCATGGTATCAATATGCAGTATATAGAATATTTATGAAAAGTAACAGTACTGATAAACGAAACTCTTTATTATAAACAAGTTCGTTAAAGGAAGATTTTGCTGTAGATCAATGGTTTTCAAACTTTCTGTATCTGCAACCCTTTTTTCATAAAAAGTTGGTATGTCCCTCATTTTTATAGCAGTCTAATTTTATAAATATTTTATTTTCTACTTACAATTTAATACTACAAAACAATATACCATATTTTGTATAAAGTTTTTAATACATAAAAATATATATTTTATTATGGTTAATGATTTTTAATATACGGTAATTAAACAAATCTAAAAAAATGAAAAATAGAATACATGTTTAATGCAATATAATATTTAATGCGATGGGTGAGCTTATTTTTAAATTAAACAAATCTTTAAAAAAACGAAAAATAGAATACATGTTTAATGCAATATAATATTTAATGCGATGGGTGAGCTTATTTTTCAGCATAAATTCTCTCAAATCTGTGTCATTGAAGATATTGCTATTCGTAATTTTTTTTTAATTCACTAAATGAGATTGATATTTTGTCTATAAAACAGCTACAGCAGAAAGTTTCTGGGTACATGGATATATGTATTTATAACCATTCTGCTGAATCATTTTTTTTCGACATCAATTTGAATTTATTTTTTGTTTGTCTCAAAAATGATGATTTTGTAAATTCTTGTGCCATAAATTTTCTGGATATAAGTATATATATATATTTATAACTCTTTTGCTGATACATTTTTTAACGATATCAATTTGAATTTATTTTTTGTTTGTCTCAAAAATGATGATTTTGTTAATTCTTGTGCGCCCTCTTACAGTAGACTAGAGTTCATCCTAGGAGGCGCCCCCCTGAGTTTGGAAAACTGTAGATGTTTAAGTTAAAATTTTTTTCTGCTGAATAGAACTTTTTACTTCTTTTATTGTCTGTCCACGAAAGCCGCGCCTAGCTAAGGTGGATGAGTCCAAACGCGAAAGGAAAATCGGATCGGTATAATGACGGGTTGGAATATTGAATTAATATTATATTAAGTCTGTGAAATATACTATTTCCAACGTCGAAACTAATTATTTAGCATTCGATATTACAATAAAATATTGAATTAATATTATATTAAGTCTGTGAAATAACTATTCTGTGAAATATACTATTTCCAACGTCGAAACTAATTATTTAGCATTCGATATTACAATAAACTTCGATTCAACTTCAGTTATCTTGCGTTTGAAAACATCCATGTGCGAAGCTGTCCTATTTTGTCATTGGACTTGTTCAGTTAGCGCATGCATACTTGCGTCGATGGTCGCAGCTAACCTGGACGGACAGTAATTTGATGATAATTTTTTCTTGCGTTTGAAAACATCCATGTGCGAAGCTGTCATCCCTATTTTGTCTGGACTCATTCAGTTAGCGCACGCATACTTGCGACGATGGTCGCGGCTAATCTGGCCAGACATTACTTAAATTTTAAATTATTGTTGAATACTTCCTTTTTTACAGATCTTTTATTTCAGAAAAAAGAAAACAACGTAAGTTTTCATTTTCATCCATACTTAACGAAAAAAGTATTGTATTTTATTATTATATAGCAATATTAATTTTCTTTTTCACTATTTTGCTTTAGAAAATATTTTATTTCCCCTTTCCAAAACAAAATGAAAAGATGAATTTCATTAGAACATATAAGACTAAGATACAAGTTCTACAAACCCTAAGTTGAAAATAGGTCTATCAAGGATAAATGGAAATCGTTGATAGTGTGTATGAACGTGCTTGGTTTGAATCTTGAGAAGAAGTATTTGCCACATGTTATCTTAATGTTAGCTGGAACTAAGATATATTTATTTTATTATATTTATACAAAGATTGTTATCCATATATTGTTAAAAGATCAGCGATCACTTATTGATTGGTATTTTTCTTTTTATTTTTTGCTCTGTCTTTCGGTACAGATAATATCAATTTACCATTTTCATATAAATAAGAAAAAAGTACTGATCACACTAAAAGAAATAATCGAAGTGCTAGATGAAAATGGAAAGAAAGAAATTAGTAACAATTATTCATTGTTATTTAAATGTAGTATGATTATCGTTATAGCTATAGTTTATAGTATCAGTATTTACAAAATTAAAATTGTCGAAACTGATAAATTAGCAGGTATAAACAATATTTTTGGAACAAATATCGCAGAATACCAAAAACGTATAATATCGTTTCTATCGGAGTTTATATTTATTGTTTTCGTTTTCACTCAAAACAATTTTCTATTAGTTTTCTTTTCTTCAGTATGTAAAGAAATAGAAAATTGTTTTGCTATTTTGGAAGAGAGTTCTTCAAGTTTTGTTATAAAAGAACAGATTAACTCCTTTTTAATGAAATACACGCAAATAACAGACAAAGTAAATGATATACAAAATATTTATTCATCAATATTATTTTTCTGGTCAATTTTAATCAGTGGCAATGTCATTTCTCAAATCGGTATTGTTTTCAAAAGTGACAAAGAAATTTCATATTTAGACATTACCGTATTTATTTGCTTTGCCTGTTTTAAATTTATTCTATTTTCTGATTTATGCTTTTCTGCTTCAAAAATGACAAAAGCAGCAAAGAAAGTGATGAATTCGATTTATAAAACATCTCTTACTTGTAATAATAAATGGATTCAGAAATTGGCATTTCGATTTTCAATAAGCGCTCTTCAAGATTTGCCCAAATTTTCAGCATTAGATTTATTTGATGTTGATAACAAACTTCTTCTGACTATTCTTAGTGCAATATTCTCTTACTCTCTTGTAATGCAACAGTTTTCAAATAAAAATAATTGATGATATATATATATTCTCTAAATGAATATGCTATAAATTCTCAAGTTTGTTTAGAATATTAAATAGTTTATAGCTGCTATAGTAAAATTCTATTTAACAGCGAATAAGAAATCTATTATAAACAATAAAATCTTCTCATAGAACTTTATAATGCATGTACTGTAAATACTATTGCTATTGTATGAGCATTAAAAGATAAAAAAATGTAGAAACTAATTTTTGTATTTCGCTAGACTTACTATTAAGTTTAACAAAATACTCCTTAATATAGTTAAATGTTCCTATATATATTATCGAGAGCAATTTAGCATTGAGAGCACTCTTTAATATAGTTAAATGTTCCTATATGTATTATTAGTCATAATTTAATGAAAGATAGAATTTTGAGAATTAAGAAAAATGATAAATTAATAAATGAATTTGAAATTTGTACTTGATACCTAGTAATTATTTATTAGCGACTTATTAGATTAGCAATGCTATTTTACCTGATCCAATTAACTTTGTAAATTATAAGCATGTAATAAAGTGAAAATAAATTTCGAGCTCAAAAATCATAAGGGCTTTGTTTTTTTGAAATGCATATTATGATAAAAAATTATGCCGAATAATAAAACAAAATGCTTGCATTCCTATGATATGAAGAATAACTATTGCATTAATTTGTATCACTATAGTCGGCCAGATGACACGTGATAAAGCAGTCACTTTTTAACTAAGAGAATAGGATTCAATACCATGTCCAAGGATGGTTCGTGCACAGCACTGCAGAACTGCAGGATCCTTCTCCCAAGGAGAGCCCGCCTTGACGCAGCAGGAGGGCTTACCTGCTGTCACTATGTTCTCTGTTCAGTCGGGCCGATACATTCATAGTGACAGGGAAAAACTAAGTGGCACCCAACGTTTTACGCTATTCTGGCGACAGATATCTCCATACCTGGAAGGAGGCATGTGTATATGTCGGTGTGCTTCGGGCGATGTGTCGGAATAGTTTAGGCCATTAGAGTAGACTGTCGCGGGACGTCCTAGCCAGATTGATTCGTAACAGGCCTCGTTTCACTTTCTATAGAGAGGTACTGCAATGTCGGGATAACCCGAAAAGGCCCGAGCCCCAAGTGAAGAAATTCCTATGGGTCAGCTGCCTTCGTGGCATGTCTCAGAATACAAGATGAACCTGCAGGACCCCTAATTTTTCTCGGTACATAAATATATTTATGAGTTTATTTATATTTGCTTGTAATATTTAATCTTATCATCAACAATCCTATACAATTCTCTTATTTTGTACAAAAAATAAAAAATATCCATCTTGTAGCACTTAGAAGGGCGAAGGACACTACCGACACTGTACCATATTGCTAATGGCGCAATATGCACGTCATAGGGAGATGCCAGCTCGGTCTCTTTAAATATTTGGACATTATAATCATGACATAATATTTTGAATTATACTAAACTGTATAATTTTATCGATAAAAAAAAATATTTTTCTTAAAATGTTTTTTAAGTTTTTTTTTTTAATTTTTACCATAATTTTGATATTTTATCCAAACATGTATATACTGTATTTACAGTGTATATGTATATTTTGAAAACTGCAGCATCCCAACGATTTTAAGTCACGACCCGCTGATGTACATATTTATTTTTATACCATTTTGTGGCCTAGAAAGGAAAGACAGTTTAACTGATAGTGATTTGTAGTTTAATTGTAATAGTCTTTTACCGAAACAATAATTTTATTGATTGTAATGGCACAGGATACATTTTCTTATAGACTATGCATCTTCAACTAAAATTAATCATATTTTTCTTTCTTTTATTTTTACGAAAAATTACAGTAGTAGTAGTTCAAAAAATAGCTATTTAAAATATAGCTATATTATGAACTACTATTTCTGATAGAAGTTCATAATATAGCTATATTTAAAATAAAAAAGCATTAAATTATTCAGTTCATAATCATTATACTGTATATAATTAAAAACTATTCTACATTTGAAGAGTGTGATCTAAAAACACGTTAAGTCCATTTTTGTTAATTTTCAGGAGAAGCAAAATATGAATCGAGAAACTATTTCTTATGTGAATGATTATCTACTATCAGAAATCTGTTTCTAATTCATATACTGTACATGCACTTCTCAGTAAAATCTTGAAATCAGTCATCTTTAGTTTTTAAATACACAATGACTAAATATCATGGTGTTAATCCACAAATATTTCGTTGATTGTGTGTCTTGTTAAGATAACACTTGGTGAGGCGGGCCGCCAACAAATCAACGGAGGACCGCGGTTTGTGCATCCTTGATCTAGGCTTCCAAAACCAGAAAATTATAAAAATTACAGATTAGAATAAAACTGGATGTTAAAATAATATTTGATATGAGTAATCAAATAGTAAGATTGTTTCAAATTTAATTTATTGTATAAGTTTGATGATAATTTAACAAACAATATATAATGATAGATCAGTTTCTATAAATTGCTTTAGGTAATTTTGTTGATCATTAAAATTTGGAGCATATATCGGTTTTAAATATCTTCCCATAACGAACTGCCTAAATATAACAATAGAAATAAAAAAGCAATTTTAGAAATAGAATTTAAAAAAATAGTTTTTATTAGTATACTTACATCAGTCATAAATCACCAGCATTACTATTGTCGATTTATAACAATTCTGTGTGCAGGCAATTGAAATTCCTCGGGTGAAAGAAAGTATTTGAATAAACTAAAATATTGTGAATCATTCAGATTCAGTTTAAAAACCGTGCAAAATATCTTATTATCGCTTATAATTTTCCATAATAAGTATTAATAAAATCAAAGAAATTACTGAGTCTGCTTAATTAATTCTGGATCTTCACAATTTTTGAAAGTTATGTCAAAATTACCGTGGCCAAATCGTAATTCATTTCCGATAGCATTTATGTCATCATAAATATTCTGTCTTATATTACCATTCACTACTGTTTTGACATCTAGAATAAATGCATTCATTAAAGCATTGTTCAATAATAATCCGTAATTACTCAAATATTTTACCGTCCATTAAAGCTAACTTCAGTTTGATCGAAAGAAATTCTTGATATGTAATGCCAGATGTTCTAAAATTAAAAATAGTAGTAAGTAACATAACGGCAGAAGGTCTTAGATTTGGAATGTCATACGTATATGGGTCATAAAAACAATTATGAAGCAGTAAAACGTCGTGGACAACATATGATCTCTCAATTAATTGCAATGCAGTTCCTCTATAGAAGCTTCTCTCTCTTAAGAGTTTCTAAAATATTATTATTTTTATTTAAAAGTAATGTCATTTAGCTTTTTAAATAATAAAGATTGATAACTAAATAATAAAGATTAATAAATAATAATGATTGATAAGATTGTTCTGCGAACCTGATTTTCATCAGATAATCCTTCATATCTCGTAGAAAAATTTAGCCATTTATAATAATATTGCTCCATATATAATAAACACATTTTGTATTGTGTATGTTCCCAATCTATTCGAAAAGATGTCGAGAGCTGAAAATTATGAAAAAATTATGGAAATAATAATAATTTATTCAGATAAAAGGAAATTACTTTCATATTATAAACTGATATGATATACTGTATTTAAATAATATTGAAATATATATTATTTTTATTAAATATTAAAATACATCATACTGAGGAACAGGTTGATTCATCCGCAAATTTCTCTAAGTAAACGTTCAAATCAGCTGCAAAAAATAAGGAAATATATATTAATCAAAATATTAACTGTAAAGATATCACTAAATAATCAATTAATTTGGGTATATATAGATATTTTAATGAATTAATTTTATCACTTTTATTTAATTTTTGACCATATCATGTCTGGATCTGTATTAGCCTATTCAATTTGGTCGGCCGGATAATCAGGTAGTAAAGATTTACTTACAACTTTGGACGATCTAGATTGAATACTTCCATTTTTCAGCAGGATTCTTGCACTCGTCCATTGAACCGCATCCTTCAACCTTTCTGTTGATTCCATGATAGTCGTTAGCGAGCCTGTGATGAGCTTTAAAAATGTCCCCCAATCAAATATATAAAGAATGTTTTAAAATCGATAGTTGGATAAAAAATTCAGGTTTATGAATTTTTTTAATATTCTAATTATATATATAACATTCTTATGAACTGATGCACCGCAGGAACGATAGTCAAAGGTAATATATTTATAAAAAGGTACATAAACTTATTTTTTTTCGGTTTCTCTGTCATAGTGATTAACGTGACGGAAATCTAGCTATCACAATCGATTACGAGTTGTAACTAATTGTTCAGAATAAGTAAAGAATGATTATGGAATGATCGTTAATTAGTATTTTCGGTTTGTATTTTATGCCGCTTTATTCAGTATGGAATAAGTAGAAGTTCATTCTAGTGACCATCTCAGAACGCTGACAGTTTGGTAGGGATAGCATTAGGGTAAGAATTGGGTTTAGCGAAACAAACACGGTCTCATCCTTAAAAAATTTTTGAAGGTATGGGAAAAGACTTGGCTTCATTTTCTTTAGATACTAAATTATCACTTAAACACATATAAGGCTTTTATTAATTGGTCAGAATTATAATTGATTAAACAGCGTGATGATAAATATTGCTGATCGACCTATCCATATTCCATGCACAGATTTTTCTACTCTTCCACATGATTGTACAGTATTCTACTACATATATATATATATATATAACAGAATACGTACAATGATGCAGTACTGTATAAAAAATATATATAAGCTTATATATTTTTTTTAGAAAAATGGTAATAATTATCTTAATAATTCTTTAAAAAATGCATTGCGTGGTGCAAAAAAGAAAAACATTGGATAACGTACTATATTATTTGCATATTTGATAATTAATATTATATTTATAATTCAGATTTTCTATAAAGTGGAGATTATCTTTTCAGGAAATAAGATATATTCGTAAGAATTTTTAATGTAGTAATAAAATCATTTCCAAAACAGACAGTAGTAATTTAAAATAAACTTATAATAAGTAGAAAGTTAAATAGTTTGGCTGAAAATTCATCGCAGTTCTAGATACTTAAAGTGTTAAATCTCTGATCGATGAGCTATTTGGAAACGTACTGAGAATCCATTCTGAAGGATCTCGATTCAATTTCCAAGTCTCACACTTCAAATAGTTATTTTAGAAGGATCCGATCCCGGTCATTGAATTCATTCTTTATCTAACCGCATGAGCCCAGATGGTTGGGGATGTACCGTAGTGCCCAATGGAATGCTCCGTCCTTTTTCACTCACAGAATGGAAAGAGACTTTGAAGTTCATAGAGAAGTCTCTTTCATCTGAAAGCAATGCTAAGACAAATTCAGTTGTTCTGACTCACACAACAACTGAATTTAACTGTTAGATGAAGTATAAGAACAGCGAGCCGAACCGATCTTTCCAGGAAAACATTTAGAGAAATGGATCCAGAAATTGATTCAAAATTCTTCAGATGGAAGCATGGATCCACTTTACCATCCAGTTGATGATATGAATTATCAGCGAGCCGAATCGATCTTTCCAGGAAAACATTTAGAGAAATGGATCCAGAAATTGAATCAAAATTCTTCAGATGGAAGCATGGATCCACTTTACCATCCAGTTGATGATATGAATTACGCTGCCTAATCACAGAAGGGATATTCTTTATTCGAATGCCTAGAAATTTGTTCGTTAGTTTGAATTATGCTTACAATCATATAAGAATATATTTCCTCGGCCACTTTTAGAGTCCATCATTGAATGGCAAATATTAGTGATAGCTCACGGATTGGCGGAAAGAGAGTTTCAACGGACTCTCATAAACAAAACTGAAGATTTGGACTGAGATTAAACTCAAAATCTCTAAGGAAAAAAGTATCTGCTTTGGACTAAAACGAATTTTAGAACAAAATTGTTTGAATGTAACAAAACAAATTTCTATTATTTAAAACTTAAAAGTTATATTTTGAATTAATATTACAATAAATCGTAATTTAAAAACATAAATATTCAGATTCAAAAGTTTAGATTTTAAACAATCTTAGAAATTATTCGGTTAGGTAAGATAAAAATCAATGTAGAAACCATGTTATACGTTTATTAGTATTTTTGCATTCAAAGTAACAAACTATATTGCGTTAATAGAGAGCTTCAGCAAGACGTTGACGCGAACAACGCGAAGAAAAATGACGTCATTGCGTTCACGTTCCACGTGAACATCCGGGTCCGTGGCTGGTTGATTCGATTTTGTGCCTTGTCGAAAATGGCAAATTCTGCCTAAACGTCGAATTTGCCATTTTCGACGGGTAGAACGCGAACGAATGAATTGTGGCGTTGATATAGAATCTTTCCTTAACTCACGTTTCGACGTGAAGAACTCTTTAGCGACGATTTGAAATGACGCGACAATTTCGTCACTCCAACGTTCTACGTCATTCTCGTACTACACGTTTGTGTTGCTGAAGCTGTCTAATAATATAACAAATACTCACCCTTAATCATTGAAGAATTCATTCCAACCATTGACTCAGTTTACAAAAGTCGCATTTTGTTGTATCTGTTTTATTGCATATTGTTGTATCTTACGTCGCAACGTCCAGAATGATGGCAGGCAACAGTCGACATATTTTTGACTGAGTTCTCAAAGAATTGGAAGCAAGAACCGCATATTGGATAATCATCAAATTTCGGATTGTTAAAGCACACTTTGCAATTCATTTCTAAACCATCAAATAAATAATAAATTAATAATTGTTTACAATAGTTCCAATAATTTTAACTAAATACAGAATTACTGAAACTCTAGCATTTTCAAAATTTGTGTTGCCGAGTTAATACTAAGGAATAACTCGGGAATGACCGTGATTTTTTCATAAACATTAATTTTATCTGATTGCATTCTGAAATTGCACTAATCATTGAAGAACATAATTATGGCCGTAATGAACAAATTTCTACTTTATATTTGGTTCGTGATATATGATCCTATGGGCCAAACTACACTAATAACAATGTTCATAAAAAATAAATATATAGTTAGTTTTTGGAGCGAGCTCATTAAATAAAAACTCTTAAATCAAAAATCAATGTCAGGTTGACGTAATATTAAAATTTTTAGAATCCCGTTCCTCGCAATCTAGTTTGACTGTAAAAAATTAACTAAAAGCCAGGAAAATCAACAGTATATGATTAAAAGCGATTTATTTATTTAAATAAATGAAAATACAGTAATTAAAATGAAGAAAGTTATAATAATAATGAAATTATTTATGTCATATCAATAGTAACGAATTTTTATTCTTCATTATTATTGATAGATAGTCTATGTAGTTGAGCTTTAATACAGAAGAAGAATTATCCTAGACACAATCAGGGAAAAGAAATCAATTAACTCATATGCCGATAAAGCCAGAGAACACGCTACATGTACTTCTCGATCGCCATTTTAAATTTTCGGATTTCCAAGCAATATACAAAATTTCTGATTGGAAACCAATTTTTCTCTATAAGATAGCTATGTATGTGAATTTAAATACTTTTTAAAATCAATGTTTAGAATTTATTTTTTGCAATTAATATTCATAATTTCGATTTTTTTTTTGATATTTTATATTTGAAAAAATATTTAAATTTAGGAACTTATAAATCAAGAACCACCTATAGTGTATAATAGAGAACAAAATAGTGTATAGAGAACAAAAAATAACAAAACAAAAAACAAATAACCTATAGTGTATAGAGAACAAAAAAATCTAGTATATAATACCCAATAATATTCAATGAATTTAAAAGAATAATTGATAAAACCAAACATAGTAACAGTAATAGCATTAATTTCATAAAAAAAAGTAAATGTAAAAATTTAATTCGAAAAATATCTTAAAAGCAAATAATTCTTTAAAAGAAGAACTATACTCAGAATATTAGTATCTGATAAGAAAATAACAAAACAAAAAACAAAAAACCTATAGTGTATAGAGAACAAAAAAATCTAGTATATAATACCCAATAATATTCAATGAATTTAAAAGAATAATTGATAAAACCAAACATTGTAACAGTAATAGCATTAATTTCATAAAAAAAAAGTAAATGTAAAAATTTAATTCGAAAAATAGCTTAAAAGCAAATAATTCTTTAAAAGAAGAACTATACTCAGAATATTAGTATCTGATAAGAAAATCGATAATTGTTAAAATTCTTTTCAATTAAAATTTTTAAAAATGATGAAAAATAGATCAATTCAGAAGCCGTAAACTTTTGGCAATAAAATTACGGGAATTATACTAAAATATCTTAAAAGTTAGTTCTCAGTTGCAAAGATTGCGATTAATCTTAACTTATCAATAATTAGCAAATGAGGCCATTCAATTCCTAAACACACTATTTCTAGAATTATTTTCTTTCTATAGTTTCTAATAGAACTTTCTACATTAACATAAGTGTAGATATTAAAAAAGACTATTTAGAAATCATATTCTCGCGGAATTTGTTACAGAGTACTTATGTTTTTGTTAAAATTAAAAGAACATCTGAAGTACTTAATAATAAAAAAAATTAAAATTTTGTAATATCCATTTCAACGTACGCTTTTTATGGAATAATTTGTTACTCAATAAAAACTGTTTGCGAAATTAAACTTCTCAAATAACATATTTATTTTTTTTTTAATTACAAACCTCATGTTCATTTAGGAGAAAGATTCGGCTTCGATCATCTGTTTATTTACGAAAAAACACGACTTCAACAGATCGAGCTGATTTGAGCCAATAATTCTAACCAAATCATATAATCTCACCTGATTCAGTGCCTGCCATATTTTTCTAATTAATAATATTGAATAAAATTATTATAAACAATAGAAAATATCCAAAAACAATAGCATAAAATTAAAAGTACTTTATTGTTATATATTTATTAAGATTATATTTCATATTTCATAAAAAATTTTAATACATCGAAATAAATTTTCTATACTTCCAGAAGAAAACTAAAATTTCGAATAAATTTAAACAATTCTAAATTTATATGTTAACGTCAAAACCCGAAATAAGTTAAAATCCGATTTGCCTAGTTGAAACTAGTTGGAACAAAGCCTGTTCGTGAATACTAATATTAACTAGTCAATACTAGAATTCACTATGACATTTTAGGAAAAACTGGAATTGACTGAAAAATTGGTTTGTTTGCAATTATTTACAATGTTTACTAGTTAAAAGCAGTAAGTTAAAGGACTTCGATTTGTTCAGTTTATGAAAAACCGAGCTTTTCATTCTAGAATAAAACAGTGGCCCTATCGAGCATGTTCGGGATAGACCCAAGAGTAGGAGGAATTGCGACTTCAGCATTGCTACCAGACGTTCTGGAAACATTGAAGAGGAGGACGAACTCCAAAGAGTCATCGAGAAGATGAATACGCGTCAGAACGAAGCTGCGACCCCTGCTGAAGAACATCATGAGGCTGGTTCTAGTAGAATTTACATCACATCAGCCAGAAAAGAAACTCACAAAAATTTGTCTAAACAGGCCAAGAAAATGAAACTCATCTTCGATACTATTACCCCGTTGAAATAGGAGATACTGTCATAATCACAATCCCGGACACAGCAAAGGCAGATTTTCGAAATATCATCAGAATTGTGCTGGAAAAAATGAAGATCTGCACAAGATCGGAAATAAGGATGGAAAGATGGTAAATTATATTGCATGTAGATTTTCTTAAGGAAATTGGGAATTACTGAATTTAAGATAAATTTCATGTAAAACCTATAATAATCGGATTTCGATATTAATTTAAATAACAAAATTTCATATATTAACAAAAATTAATAAAAGATTTTATTGCAATGACTTAAGTGAAATTTTATATATCAAAGTTTAAAACTTTTTCTACAGAGGTATAATCCATTCAGCGAATTTGGGTGGTTTGGAGAAATTGCTCTGTAGAATATGCACTATACTGTATAGCACAAATAATTATTGAAAAAGAATTCTATATACTATATAGAATATTATTATGAAATATGAGAAATCATCTTTCATAATCTATAATTTCACAATTTTCTTGTTTTTTTCTTGACTATTTTAATGAATATCAAATAATAAGCATAAATTAAATTATTATTTTATTAAATTTTTGAGTTTCATGAAAATTTTTCATTAATTTCCAGAAATTAAAAACAATTTTCGTAAAAAACAAAAGTTACAAAAGTTGTTTTAATTAATTTTCTCAATTAAATATTGTTTTAAAAGTAAAGAAGTACTGTAAATAATATTTTAGATATTTAAAAGCTAGTTTATAAAAGCTATTAAAACTTAATATTTATGGTAGTTTAAATATTCATAACTTTGGAATCTGAAATTTGATCATTTTATCATAAGTCTATATGCCGGATGGCCATAAAATAATGTGAGGTGTTCAGAGCTCTCTAGCGCGTCATGTGTTGGACGAAATGTAACAAAATTTGGTGGACGTACGTAGTAGAACTTACGGTTGCGATTTCGAAAGAGAACAAATTTAGTAACAAACGTTGCAGAAGTGTAGAATGTGTGATTAAGGAATATGTAATGGTCAAATGAAACAGTACACATCAAGTTTCTGAACAATACATGCCAATATTTATTATTAATTACATATAAGTTTCAATAATACCATGCGGAGCACGATATCTTCCACACCGATATGTTGCACGCCGCTGTGGAAGATTAAAATTAACAATATATATACGTATACATATATGAATTGTATTTTTCTACAGTTATATCACAATAACAATTCCATATTAACTAAACAATAGCATTATTATTTATTTAGTTTATATAAATTTCCGCACATATACATAGAAACATTTGTATATATATGAATACATACCAATATTTGCGTATATATATACATATCTGTACTTGTGTATGCGTATAAATCCCCAGCTTTGTGTATATTTATACATGTGTATACGTATATGCAAATGTTTCTATGTATACGCAGTTTATATAAATTTCCGCACATATACTTAGAAACATATGTATATATATGAATACATACCAATACTTGTGTATATATATACATATCTGTACTTGTGTATGCGTATAAATACCCAGCTTTGTGTATATTTATACATGTGTATACGTATATGCAAATGTTTCTATGTATACGTATACATAAATGTTTTGTATACAAAAATGACATTCATTTATAACATAGAAACATTTGTGTATACGCTTTCACAAAACCTTTGTGTGTATGTATACATAAATGTTTCTCTGTATGCGTATACATAAAATTATATATATTCCATCCTGTACCAATGTATACAATACGTAATAAATTAAGATTAACCTTCCAAGTCCTGTATATCTAGCCCATGTCTGAAGTTGAAATCAGGTATTTTTCATTGTAATTATTATCTTTTGATGAAGAATATATTTCTGGATCACCTAAAATATATAAACATGAAATCGTCCAGTGGGACCTCTAATTCTAAGTAATGATCAATCAAATCAATAAGGTGAGTGGCAGACTTAGACAACTAGTGATTCAAATTATGAGTTTCTTTACCGTTTATTCAGTGTTTGAAAAGGCCCAAACACAGCTCTTGGATGCTTTCTATTAATTTGATTCAGAAAATTGTATATAGAACAAATATTTGGTAGAAATGAAATGACGGAAGAAAATTTGGAGAGATTGAATTTATAAGGATTGTAAATTGAAATGAAAGAATTTTTGAATTTTTGACAATTATTCAAAGGAAATGATGTTTTGAGATGATAATGAATATAACTATCAACACAAATTCATAACGTCAAGAATTTACCGAAGAGTAGCTGGAGGCCACTCTTCAGTAATTCTTAGTTAGTGTTTAACTGATTTTGATAATCATTGAAATATGGAGCACACATCGGTGAACTTTTCTTTAAACAATATTCAATATAAAATTTATCCAGCTATTCTGTACGCTACACTTCCACCTCTTGCAAATCAATCTGCAATCGCTGAATCAGAAAGTCATAGGGTGTTGAAGTATAATAAATTACAACGGGAAAAGGTTCACACAAAATTTTCATAGTTTTAAATCGAAAAAGTATTGCCTAGAAATGCTATCATATAAATCAGATGTTCGTAACAAAGGTATCGATACTCCTTGGGAGTCGATCTTTAAAGTATAGTAAATTCAAGATGTTGACATATTTGGAAATCAAACTGGCAACTAATATAAGAAATGATGAATGATTATTTCGACCGTCAAGTGAAAAAGGTATAGGACAATTTATTGGGGGATCTATAGTCATCAAAAGATTAAGAACCGCTGATCTAAATAAACAACCACGTGGGGCTTACGTATAAATTCATTGTGTGATTACATGATTACTTATTGGAAACATGCATAACAAAAGATAGTTTAATTGATAGAAAATTGCAATCTAATTTTCAAGAATCGTCTTTCACTGAAACAGTAATCTTATTGATTATAATGATAAAGGATACATTTTCTTACTGATTCAAGTTTATTCAACAAATTTGATGATAAATTTTAAAACATAAATAATGAAAGAATCTTATTATAAGGAATATCCACTTTAATTATGCACAAAAGGAAAATTATGCAATTTTAAATTAATCTAACTTCGAACATTAAATAAATAACAGAATTTAAAATTTTGAATTGAATGATGAAATTTTTTTCTTCACAAAATGTTTGTGTCATTTATTATATATTATCTAAAAGATACGACTGATATATTCTACAGAAAAATTTAATACATATCATTAGTGCCGCCGAGAGGAGGTGACATCTCAGATTTTTGTCATGGTTTGGCATCGAAAAGAGACCGACAGTCGGGCCCCGACAGGTCTAATAATTCGCAGACCGCCGCCAGAGCGCACTGCCTACCACCCAAAGCAGTTGTGCCGAAATAAACTAGTTTATATATAACATGGTATGTAATATAGCGAATTTGGAATTTATTGTACACTTTAAATAAATTTTTAATGTTTAATATGATTGTTTTCATTAAAACAAAGTGGTGCACTTTTTTCAGTGGGGCCCGGATCACAGACTTCTCACCGGCCCGAAAATATATCGTGTGAAGAGAATATTATTATTATTTTTTACTTCTCAATTGAGTGACATATCTATATTGACTTTTCAATTTAAATATAAGATAGAGTATTACATAATTAAACGCAATGAATAGAACAATATATATATGATTATTATGCAATTTATTCAAATCACGTGTTGTTATAAATGTAAACGAACGTAATAAAGAAACTGCAATAGATTGAAAACGCATTAAATGCTAATTATATTATATGCAAATCATCAATTCTTTGTAAAACAGCAAATTCTGAAATTACAAATTAGAACAAAAAATAAATGTTTAAATAATATTTGATATGAATACTCAAATAATATAATTGTTTCAAGTTTAATTTATTGTATAATTTTGATGATAATTTAACAAACAATATATAATAATAGATGTATTATTACAAATAGTTAGTGTTTAACTGATTTTGATAATCATTGAATTATGGAGCAAACGTCGGTTTTAAACACCATCTCATCATGAAATATCTAAATTTAACAATAAAAATATTTATTTAATTTGCTACAATATTGCATCGCAAATATTGCTTGCAAATTAGCTTATATGCAATATATAAGCTAATTTGCAAGCAATATTTTTAAAATAAAATGCGAAAAATATATTAGTTTATATTAACATACATATTACTCTTGCTGATTGATAAGAATTCTGTGTTCAGGTAATGGAAAATGCTCAGGTGAATCAGTGTATGTGAATAATCTAAAATATCGCAAATCATAATTTTTACAGATTCAATTTAAAAATCATGTAAAGTATCTTATTATCGCTTATAGTTTTCCTTAATTAATATTATTAAAATAAAAGAAATTTACTTAGTGAGAGCAATTAATTCTGGTTTTTCAGAATTATGGAAATGTATGTCGCGATTATTGTGGCATAGATGTAATTGATTCCCGATAGTATTTATTCCATCATAAATATTCTGTCCTATATTGGCATCCACTACTGTTTCGACATCTAGAATAAATGAATTCAAGATATTGTTGAGTAAGAATCCGTAATTACTCAAAACTCAAATATTTTACCGTCCATTAAAGCTAACTTCAGTTTCATCGAAAGAAATTCTTGAAATGTAATGTTAGAATTTCTAAAATTAAAAATATTAGTAAGAAACATAACGGCTGAAGGTCTTAT